>OY292395.1:18280803-18305229 GCA_958496205.1 Idaea biselata
CCTACAAACGTTCGAAACGGCACACTCACACAAACATAGCAAACTACCCACCCTAAGCGGTAGTTTCCGTAGTGTTCCTTATTTGTACTGTGGTTTAGGTCTGACACCATACTTCAATTACGCAGACTTTGATGCGAAAAGACCGCGTCAGGAACTCCCGCATCAGGAGCAGCCTTCATGTCCGAGACATTGCAGATAAATTGCAAGAATGCCGCTTACGGTGGTACGGTCACGTTTTACGAAAACTGGCTAGTTACGTGGGCAACAATGTCTTGTACCGCCCGGCCGCGGCAGATTGGGAAGACCCAAGAAATGTTGGCTTGACGTCATAAGCGCTGATACGGCCAAATAGCTACACTACGCGGGCTGCCGAAGATCGTGCAAAGTGGAAACGTAAAATTAGGAAAGCGGACCCCGGGCTGCCGAGAGGGATGCAACCGGGAACTTGATGATGAATTAGACAGACTTTAATCTACTCGGTATTCTAAGATAAATGGAACGAATTTCTTAGTTAGGTAGGCTTAGGTAAGAATTTTAGAACGAACACGTGTTACACGAGCTATACACATGTTTTAATTTATGAAAGTCATTGTACTATCGCCTTCGATACAAGTGTAATAAAGATTAGCGTAATCTTCAGATTATTGGGTGTTTGTTTGCGTGTGTCCATATCATGACATCCTGCTTCATCCTTAGATACTAAAATGCCACTATGCTTATTTGATAGCTACTAAAATAATCATTCATAATTTTAAAATACAAAAAAAAACATTCTAAGTAATGACTTTACAGAACATTCTTATTTTTTAGATAGATAGATAGATTATTTCTTTATTGCTACACCAAAAACAAAAAATTACAATAAAAAGAAAAACATAAACAACTTCAATCTAGTTGGCACAATGGGCGGCCTTATGGCTTAAAGCGATATCTTCCAGGCAACCTTTGGATGGACAAGAAGCGAAAAAAGATGAAAGGTAGGGTGTTTGGCCAGGAGAAAAGGTACTTGAAAATATAATAATAATAGTGTCACACATATACTAGGTACTATATTTTTTATAGTAGATAGGTATGTAGGACTACCAATTTCACATACCTCAAAACGAGGTTAAATAGCAAAGGACTTTCATAATTTTTATCATCCAATATATGTACTACTCTATTTAAAGTGAATAAATGATTTGATTTGATTTGTAAAAATCATAGAACTCACTGTTAACAATGGCGACGGCACTGGATCCCTTGTCCAGGATATCGGCGACGTAGCACCTTGTGGTGAACTCTCCCTCGGTGCCGGGGAACTCGCCCACGTATTCTATGTACTGCTCGCCGTGGAGAATCTAAACATATCAACAAAACTAACCTTAGTCGTCTGAGAACGTTTTGCCGGTGTTAACATTTTATTGATTTTTACATTTTAGGGAAACCAACAGCTATCAATACATACTAAAAATACAAAAGAAATAGGAAAGCCAATAATGGGTATCCACAACTAGAAATTGTGTAAATAACATTACAGTTGCTTATGTATGAGCTAGGATAACACTTAATTAATATACATAATGTATGCCTATACGAAAGTACAGTCGATAGGAGCAACGTTGCAGCAAAACATGGACTGGTGGTCTTTTCTCATATTAAAATTATCCAAAATATCATTGCAGTCAATTTTCAATTTAAAATGTTTACGTTTGTCAAATAACATTTGACATTTTTCGATGCATTTTCTTATGAGAATATCGGTTTCCATACATTTTAGGAGTCAATAATGCAGTTCAGTTACAAATTATCGTTTCATTTTTAAGTGTATTGTTTGCAATTGCAATTATGTTGAAATAAAATTTAAATTAATTTTAATATCTCACTAAGAGAAATTGGAGCGACATGTTTCGCATGCCTAATCTGATTGTAGCTTAACATAGCATTAGACACAAATTATGTAATATCATTTTGAATTCAAATTATATTTGTGAGCATGATTCAGCCGTTTAAAATTAAGCGTTTGTATATTCATTGCATGGTCGCGAGGCCGGCGAGCGTCATCGTGACCTTTTGAACTATAACATTCATTTAAATTTAATATTGTACATTATTTTAAGGCAAATAAACATCTTACACACCCCCTTGTCTAGTGATTGATTGGTTGCTTGACTAAAAGAGATCGGCTTAGGACGGTAAGGTCATTCAATTTGGCATTTTTTCAAAATTTAGATGAGTTTTTATATGACACAGCGAGGTGAAATAGGTTTACCGTACATCACGTACTAATGTCCCTATACCCATACATGCCTAATCAGCCATGTCCAGAGGAAAGAATTGCTCAATACATCTGGAGCCAACTAAGACGTGGGTGACAATGTTTTAATTCACCGTAAAACTCGGGTCCCACGGCCCGTGTGATAACAGGCCAGACCGCGCCAAACCAGACCAAAAGGCCGTGGGAACCGGAGCGTCCGATGAAGCCTGTCGTCGCCCGGCCGATAGTTCAAAGGTGCGACACGACGCGACGGCCCCCGTTGCAGCCTGTGAGGGCGCGTCCGTTTAGACTCAGTCATTTTCACCTGCGGCGGCGCATACGCGTACAATGGCGGACTAGCGGTAACGACAGACCGTGGGAACGGTTCAACGCGAGACGCAATTAGTCGCACATGCCTCGACAGGCGTGGCGCGGCCTGTGATGAAACGTAACAGTGATATGAGCACATAACCTCGCAAGGAAAAACACACTCACGTTAGTGAAGTCGGCATGCTTTCCGGGCGGCATGGACTCCGCCACGATCGGCGACTCCATACACATTCCGGCGAGAATGAAGTACGTCGGCAACGGAGCGAAGTTTTCGTGACTCTCGTATAAGAATTTCAGGTCTATTTCGTTGTTTACCGATGCACCCACTGTAAGAAAAAATAGTGTAAGTTAGAAGAATTTATGAGCAGGAAAAGCAAAGGTAATATAAATAAAAACAAACCAATAATGCAGGAAGTTTGCGCCATCTAACCCCAAATAAACAACTAGGATTGTAATGTGGATACTAGGCAACGGATACTACTTATAATACTTTTTATACACATACAGATACACCCAAACCAGAAACATACATTTGTAGCTAGCATAAATATTTGTGTTTGTCAGGATTTAAACCCGCAACCTTCTGGCGTCACTGCAGCGTTTGCTCAATGCGGAATTCCAGAGGTAAATTCTCTTTTCGCGTCGGTTTTGACTATTATATTAACGGACTAGCAGCGTCCCGCGGTTTCACCCGCGTAAGTCCCGATCCCGTGGGAATATCTGGATCAAAAGTAGCTATGATACTCGAGGTGAATGTAGCTATCTAATGATGAAAGAATTTTTGAAATCAGTCCAGTAGTTTTTGAGTTTATTCATTACAAACATGCAGACAGACATTCACACAAGAATACAAATCTTTCCTCTTTGTAATATTAGTGTAATTACATTATTAACGTGGTGCAATATTAGTGCAAAATAGAAATATGGGTTAAAAATTTATAAGAAATTTCAATTTAGGTACTGAGTTAAGCCTTATGTCTTTCCCAAGGTCCTGCTTACATTATTTTCTGTAACAAAATTTATAAGTAAGAATTTTACCTCCAAGGTTATAGAGGACGACATCCTTAGAATTATAGTTGTATTTCGACCAATACGCTTTACGACCTCCATCTAATTTGGTTCGTTCTTCGAAATCCTGAAAAATAAAATATATTTAAGGTACCCACCCATATTTCAATATAAACAGGTTGAACATTGCTACACTCTGTGGAAATAACAACAGCATTAAACGTGATTAAGAATTATCATTAAATTAACATACCTGTAACTTATCAACTAAATCAAGCGTGACTTCTGCTATTTTGTCCAAATGTTTAGCACCATTCATGTCCACAACTTTGGACCAGTTTTCTTTCACGGACTCGATGGTGACAGGGTCTGATGGCTTCGACCTGTGTTACAACAGTTATATTAGAAGAAAAACAAAACGATACTTATAACATATAATCCGCCATCTTGTGGCAGAGGCCATCTTGGATTACAATGATGACACTGAAAATACATCATTATTGGTTTATGTTCAAAACTAAACTGGTGCTGAACTTCTGTGTAAATAGGCGCAGTAGACCGGTGATCTACAGGTTGCAGGTTCAAATCTAGCTTAATTTTGAAGTTATTTAAGTTGATTGAAACTAAAAACAAATAAAAGTAATACCAACCTCAAAGGAGCTCCATTACTTCTGACAAAGTGTGTCTTCGTAGCGAACCCGAGAGTGGAATCTATCACAACACCAGTGCCGGGGAACGACTCGTGAACCATGTAGGCCTACAATGACATCACGGATGGTTAATTTATATTCATTGTAATAAAGACTCGAAGTAAAAGTGGTCTTCACTGAGTCACAAGAAATTATTAATGTAAGCCTATGACTGATAAGTCGCTGCGGCCTAAACCGCGATTTCGGGCGTAAAACATCAAATGTATAAAGTTGTTTGAGTGTGTTTAACTGTTCTCATCGAATTTGCGACGGTTCGCGCGATTCTACACTTGGATTCATACAATAGCTTTAACAAGCAGCCATAAGCCATGTATTTTTCTTGCATTTGAACTGACTTTAACTATAATCATGGTTATAACAAAAGTGGAATAGATATATAAAGTCTTCTAATTGACCTCATGTTTGACTTGATCGACAAAATGGTAAATAAATGTATTTATAATGTCAATTGGGTTTTTTACTAATTGGTTATTAACTTTTATCTTGGAAATGTTTTTTTTGGGGTAGTTTGATGTAGTATCATTTATTTTTCTCCAGGTAGTGATTGTTTTATTAGTAGATATTTTAAGTTGATTGGTTTTTGAATTCATTGGATAACCACTTACAACAACAGGAGCAATCAGCTCTGGTTTCATAGCTTGGAACATCTCCGGCGGTAGGATGTCCTCTGTGAGTCTGGAGGCCGCAGTCGGAACTATGGTGTTCACTTTGATGTTGTATTTCTCGCCTTCGAGAGCTAGGGTATTCATTAGACCGACCAGTCCGAGTTTGGCGGCACTGTAACAATGGAAATTGACTTTTGATACAATAAATAACCCTAAATAATTCTGTGAATTTCGAATTTCGAAAAAAAAACTCTTTCTTATTAGAAGCTTACATCATATAAAAAAAACTTTCTACTCTCAGCGGTTTAGGCTGTGCCCAGTCAGTCAGGGCATAGCATTTTATACATATAGATAGCTAGATCGAGCAAATGTCACTTAGTGATGGATATAGGAAGATTTTAAACGTTTGAATTTTAAGGTCATCTATCCCAAAATTAGGTGCATAACCTTATGTTATTTTGATGAGACTACTAATGAATTACGCATTGCAGTTCATCCTTTAAAAACTCTAAATGTAGTACCTATCTAATGTTTGTTTTTTTTTTTATACATAGAAAGGTCCTGATAATTGAGATAATAGGTAATACCTACTTGTATTGTCTAGTTTTTTAGATAAGTATACTACATCTTAGACTATAACGTACTACCACAGGTCACTGGTGAGATATAGGGTCAAACACTCAACCATCTATTATTAAATTACCTACGTAAATAAGCGAAGTTATAGTGTTAGTTATTATTATTGAATGTTGTTCTTGAACCGGTTTTTGTTGCCGCAAAAAAACTCACGAGTTTTTGCATTATAAAATGTTTGGTGATCGATCTTACAAAGTTGTGATCGCGAGAGTTGGTGAGGATCGATTTGTTACTTTAAGTTGGGAAAAATATTTTATTAATATTTTTCATGTGCATATTCGTTACTTCTTCAAGCAAAAACAGCGGAACCGATTGCGATGAAACTTAATATCTAAATGACTAGACCGTCGAGTAACACGCATGTTTAGGTAAGTATTTCTTAAAAATCGCGAAACTAATTTATAACTATTTTGAGTTTACAATAAGACGTTGCTATTTGAACTTCGCTTATCGCTATAAAACAACAAAGATAATAATAGCTCTGTATTTCATAACTTTGCTTGTGTTGTACAGGTACTAGCGAAAACAAACATCGAAACTTCGCTTGTTGATAAATTCTTTATAAGATTTTGTACCTGACTGACTGTACAATTAACAGCAAAATGCATATCCACCGTAGTTCTAAATTCTATTCTACAACAATATGAGTAGGTATTGTTTCCAAGTTTACTGCACAAATAAATTGGTATTTTAAACTAAAAACAGGGACATCTACAAAAACACAACTTTTTGAGCGGGATTCGAACTACGCTTGTTTCTCAATCCGGGAGAAACACGGTACCCTTTTACTATGACTCCACTATCCGTCTGTCTGTTCATCAGGCTGTATCTCATAAACCGTGATAGTCACTTGAAATTGTCACAGGAGTTGTTTGTTTGGAACGTGTTGGTGGACGGTTCATCCTGAGTTTTATTTTCGTGAAACCTAGTTATGTAGCGTGTAAATTGTTTAATTTTGGTGACATATTGATCAATTTAATTTAGTTCCGCGAAAGATAACGAGTGTAGTGAAATTAAAACTGCAGTACCAAACACGGAGTTAGCGCGTTACTAACAAAATGCTCCCATGCGGTTGTAATAAAATCCGTCGCCATTTTTATTGTAACCAACGGCACTGTTAAACTTCTTTAAATGTTTTGTAAATGTTATTTTAACACAAGTTAGTGGCTTAAACTTGTCCTTGTTGACAGACAAGCCAATATTAAAGAAACTGAACTGAACTGAAATTGTCACAGATGATGTAGGTATTTCCGTTGCCGCTACAAAAACAAATACTAAAAACAAAATTAAATAAGTATTTTAGTGGGGTTCCCATACGAAAACGTGTTTTTTGGCATTATAGTTTTGAACCCTTCGTGCGCGAGTCCGACTAGCACTTGGTCGGTCTATACTTTAAACGCCCAGTGCATTTATAAGCACTTAAAAAATAGAATGTTACTGCACAAAGTTTTGTTAGTACATTAATAATAGCCACAAACGAATTGAAAACCTCTTTTTTGAATTCATTTAAAAATAACATTAATTAAAATACGACAACGAGCCATTGTTCTGTTTGAAGTTCAGAACGCAGCTCATTATGTTAAGGTCACGTTACCTGTAATTAGACTGTCCAAAGTTGCCGAAGATGCCGGCGTTACTGGATGTCATGATGATACGCCCGTACTTTTGCTTCTTTAGGGTTTCAAATGCGGCTTGTGTGGTTTTGAACGCACCCTTAAGGTGGACGGCTTGAATAAGGTCCCAGTCCTAAATTATAACAAAAAAAAGTTAAAAATTATACTAAGTATTGGTTGGTCTTAAAATTTTCGAGAAAATCAAAATTTGACTCTAATTTTTCATCGGGTTGACTCAGAATCTTTATTTTATACACCTAATAGGGATTATAAACCTTAGTATCAAACTAATATTATAAATGAGGACAAATAAATATATCTATAAGAGTTTCTTTTTTTCCAGTTAAGGAACCCTAAAAAGGAACAAATATTAATCAAGTCAAACTTTTATCTAAGGTTTTTGGTCTTTTAAGCTAAAAAAATTGTGATAAAACAACATAGGTACATATTATAAGATCTTCTTCACAAATTTCAAAATTATCAACTGTTCAAAGATCAAAGATCACGGATAAAAATCTATAATCAATTTATATTATTTATCATAGGATTAATATGAATGTACTTTATGTTAGTTTTATCAAAAAGAGATAAATAATTCATAAAAAATAAAATAGTCCATCGGAAGTTGCTTGAACGGGGTTGTAGTTGTGAAAACTATAATACTATTACAACAGACGTTTTCTCCCTAATGTAAAATGCACACTGAACGCCGAGCTTATAAACGCATTTTTCATTTGCTAAAGAAAAATGAAACATCTGTAAAATAATTGAGGTCCTTATTTGCATGCAATTTGAGTGGCTGTAGCGGACTACGATCGCAGCCGGTCGGCTTCAAAGCTACTTAAATTGTACGCTAATAAGGATTCTACGGATGTTTCAATATGGATGTTACGGTGGCAAGTTCAACTCTCTCCGTAGAACAAACATTTTTAATTAAAACATTTTTATTTAGCACTAGCTGCGTCCCGTGGTTTAGCCCGCGTAGTCCCGATCCCGTGGGAATATTGCGATCAAAAGTAGCCTTTGTTAATCCTCGGTAATGTAGCTTTCTTTTAGTGAAAGAATTTTTGAAATCAGTCCATTAGTTTTTGAGTTTATTCATTACAACCATACACACACAAAAATACAAATCTTTTCTCTTTATAATATTAGTGTGGGTAGATCAAACCTAGTTCATCAATTTTGAGCTAAGTGACATTGTTTGCCATGTTCTTGTTCTAGTAAATTCTATTAAAATACTTTTATTTGCAGCATCTGTGCAAACGCAATTCTCAGCAACAGCCATTGTTAGGTATGTAAATGAGATTTACCTGGTCGGACATTTTCGCGAAGCTCTTATCACGTAGGATACCAGCATTGTTGATAAGTATATCAACACGACCAAAGTTATCTATAGCCGTTTTTATAATTTTCTCCCCCTCAACCACTGAGTTGTAATCAGCCACGGCAACTCCACCTAAAAACAAACTTGTGATATAACACTTTTATGGTGCTATTATAAAACTATTACACATGCTATAAAGAAATATACACTTTATATTAAGTTCTTTATACAATCTGCGAAACATGGTTTCACCCATGTAAAAGATTTTACAGTAACATATATGTATCTCTCTCCAGTAGACTTCAAACTGATGATGTATAATAATGTATATTTAGTAATGTATGCACATTAATTAACTAATTATAAGAAAATATTGTAATTTTAAAAAAACAATTTTATTCTTAAATTTAATAAATAATAAAACAAATGCAAAAAAAATTAACAGCTTTGTTGTGTTTTCTTTGTAAAAATATAACATAAATTAACCAAATTCAGACATTAAATACCTATTCCATTTAGAAATTTTAATGATTTTATGACTCCATTCAATTTAAAACTTAATGTTTTAAATATAATATGCATGTTTGTTATTCCATTAGACTTGTGTACTTTGTGTAGGCACTATGAAATATTTATAGCTTAGATGAAAACAAAAAACAGCAGATACGGTACCTAGTCTCGGAAAATGAGACGATAAAACTATGTCTAGCTGACGCACTAGCCTCAGTCGTATGTCGAACTGTTGCCGCGTGAGCACGTGCTGTCACACTGCGATTATCTTTTTGACATCCATAAGAATGCCTTTTTGTTTATTTACAAATGCCTGAATCATTCTTAAAGACAAATGTTTTGAAATACAATAATTTTATGAAAATGCATGTAGGTGTGTCTAGCTCATTTTTCAAATACGCAATGTTAGAATATACCGTATCTACTATTTTTGTTTTCATCTAAGATTTATAGGCATCTTTTTGTGTGTTTGTTATAAAACTTTATTTTGTAATGACAAATATGTAGGTATCTAAATTTTATTTTATTTTTAACTTAGTCTAGTTGCTAGTGAGAGCCCAGATCCAGGTTTAACAAGGTACTATCAATAAGATAGTTAGATTTCTTTTATGTTTTTTTAATATCAATATGGAAGGTTTATCAATACAACAGCACTGCAAATATTTATCAATTATATCACTTTATCACATACCTACTTAGTTGATTACTTAATTACGATTAGTGTAAGCAGTAAAGAGAGATATTATACCTAAAATAAATACCTATTGAATTTCTACTCGAGGTGTTAAAACTATGCCAAAACTATTCCAATCCCAGGCCACTGATGTTTTTTCTTAGAGAAAAGTTATGTGCGTAAAAAACATCGCTCTTACAGTAAAGGAAAAGTTACAGCCTAACCCATCTAAGAGGCCCTTGCCCTGTAGCTGGACTAACTAACAATTTAACATTAAAACAATTATAATGAATGCAGAATTTAGACAGGTAAAGTTCTAAAATAAACCACAGTTAGATTTTATCATGATATTTCTGCAGTATCGGGACTTACGCAAGCAAAACCGTAAGGCACAGATAGTATGTTATATGGTTTAAACACTGACCTTTGTCTTTGATCTCTTTGACCACTGCATCAGCGAAGTTCGACTTGCCGGCGCCGTCCCGGGCTCCCCCGAGGTCATTGACCACTACTTTAGCACCCCTCGATCCTAGGAGCAAAGCATAGGCCTTTCCCAACCCACCGCCAGCACCGGTAACTATCGCTACGCGACCGTCGAAACGTAGTTGATCCATTCTCAGTGGCGGTTCCAACTAAAATGACAAACTTGGTTTAATAAGTTATGTACGCACGAAACTGCGATAGCACTATCGTGTTGTTCAACAATAATCACTTCGAGCCAAAGTCCAATCGTAAGTACACGTCCTAAACAAGTTTTTATTAGGCCATTCAGTGCTTCTTTGAAGCCTTTCTCGAAAGGTAGTTAGTGTCACCAACTTTGTATGAGGGATGAAATGAAAAAGTTATAGCTATTTCGTATTCAGGACTAACAGCCTCTCACACAAACCTTATTTTTATGGAGGAAAATAAGATAAGTACCTATATTTCCACAAAAACAATAATCACAATACCAGTCGAGTCAAAACCACGTTAAAACAAAAGCAGTCACTGTCATTCAAGGTGATTTTGGGACTTTCGGCGGGAAAGCGGAGACAACATGTCGTGCTCCAAGTTTATTTTCGTTAAACTATGTTGTAAACTCGGTTAAATTGTGTAATTTTGGTGGAATCTTATTCAATTTAGTTCCGTGAATGTGCACAAGTGTAGTGAAAACAAAATTGAGTGTTAAACATGGACTTTCCGTTGTTTCGCGCCGAAGCTCCTTGAAGGTTTTGGTAAAGTTGCCACCGCTTTACCATAGCCCCTGACTTGAAACTATAGGCCGATCGGGCTAATTTCATGCAAAATACTTGATACTGGCAAGATGTACAAGATGTACGACGCCAAAACTATAATAAAGAAACTTGAAATATTCTAAAGAATTTCGAAGAAACTTGAAATATTCTAAAACTTGACCCTGGCTATTCCAAATTGGCCATATCGGTCTCAGACCGAAAAAAAAAAAAAAAAAAAAAAAAAAAAAAAAAAAGGTGATTTTGACGTTTTTGATAACTATGACAGCAGCGTGAGTAATGGCGGAAACGCTTTGACGAAAAGTTGTGCTGCGAATATTTTCATTTTTTGCGTGCAATGCAACGTTACATGGTCGCGCGCGGTCTCACAAGTTGCAGAAATCTCACAGATTGATTTTATAGACAAGAGGAAGAGGACAGAAGAGAAAAACTGGAGATAAAAATAACTTGAACGAGAAAAGACAAGTGATAAATAAAACGTCAGACAAAGCCGTATGGGCAAGGAAAATGCCTGCCCCTTTACACCAATAAAAATATTAAAGTTATTTTTACCGATGGATGACCGTCACTGTCACAAAATAAATAAACTATCCGTTGCTTTGCGAACGAGCTATTTCTCCGCAGCAAAAGTAGGGTAAAAACATCGAAAAAACGAAAAGTCCTTACCCTATCGGGTAAAAAACATGCTCTTTATTTATGTGGAAAATACGAATGCGATCATTCTTCCACTCCGCCGCGCCTATTATTCATAAAGCTGATCTCGATTATCACAAAATACGTTTTGGCTTTTGAAAATGTCAATCATTCTTTTTTTAGTCTGTGTCGCTTTTCACATGGTAACACTGCCATTATGAACTCCGATCAAAAACTCAAATACATTGTTTATTTATGTAATCCTGGTGGTTTGAAATAATTTGAATACAATTTTGACAAAAAAGTAAACAAACAAATATGTTCTGGCATTTCATTGGCTGTTGCCACGCCGTTGCTAAGGAAAACTGATTTGTTTTGGCTATTTCTCCGCAGCAAAAGCCCCTTAGCAACCAGATACCGATAACAGAAACTGGAGATTATCATACCCAACAAACCTAGCAAATCATGTCACAAAGCTGTAGCTAAATTGATTAAAGTTACCAGGCGATCATGACTTCTAAGAACTATTTTTATCCCGTATGGATATCTAAATCTATACTAATATTATAAAGCGGAAGAGTTTGTTTGGTTGTTTGTTTGTTTGAACGCGCTAATCTCAGGAACCACTGGTCCGATTTCAAAAATTCTTTCAGTGTTGGATAGTACATTTATTGAGGATGGCTATAGGCTATATTATATTTCCAAAAAAATTAGGGATCCTCACTAAAAGTCCAATAATGTAACACAAGGTGTGAAAAAAATTACCCATAAATTTCTTACAGCGCGTGCGCTGCGAAAACTATTGGATAGAGAATAAAACTATGTACTACAACTTTGTAGAACATGTAATTGTCTACTAAAAACATCGCGACACCATATGTGCAACTATTGTAGTTATCTCACAATAAGTGTTTTTGTAATTTTTGTTAATAATTAAAATGCCGTCGCTTTAATAACCATTTTTTTTGTACCTTGGTATTAATGGTAAAATTAATATTAAAAATGTAAGTATGTTGCAACCAAATAAGTATTAAGTATTGCGCGCGCATGTATGAGGGAGTGGTAGCGCGGTCGGCTCCTTGCAAAGCGGTTGTGCTCAGTGATACTTTTTAATACTTCTTTTTTAGGGTTCCGTACCCAAAGGGTAAAAACGAAACCCTATTACTGAGACTTCGCTGTCTGTCTGTCTGTCTGTCCCTCTGTCCGTCTTTCCGTCTGTCACCAGGCTGTATCTCATGAACCGTTATAGCTAGACGGTTGACATTTTCACAGAAGATGTATTTCGGTAGCCGCTACAACAACAAATACTAAAAACAAAATAAAACAGAAATTTAAGAGGGGCTCCCATACAACAAACGTGTATTTTAGTTATTGTTGTCAATTTCCGTATCTAATTAGATTTTGTATTATATAATTTTTGTACAGATGTTATAAGTACAGAATAATAAATAAACAAATCTAGCTGTGTAGCCCCGGCATTAGCTGTGTAGTCCCGGCATAGAATAGGGTTACCCCATCTCATCCCGTGGGTGTAGTAAAGGCGACTAAGGGATCTGAGGGAGATTAGCAAACCTTAAGAACTCCCCGCGCGGTGGCGGATAAACTGCTTGATCCCTAAGAGGGTTGGTGTCAGGCAGGCGGCTGGCCGTAAAAACATTGCCAAATCTAATTGCAGAAGGTATGGTCAATGATGACTTACCGACTGTGCCGACCCCAAATAAAAAAAACAATTTGGGGTTTAGCGGCCCGGGCTCCCGAGAGTCGAAAGAGACCGGGAACATCGCTCAGATGAGAAGAAATAAATAAACAAATCCTGAAAGTCACTTTTCTACGCGAACGAAGTCGCGGGCACTGCTAGTTCTTAGATAAAAATAAAAATAGGAAAATACGTTATGTTCTAATAGCCTAAGAGCCCGTGAACCCCAGACCTTCGTTATTTTGTAAGAGCTGAAAGTTTGTCAGGGCATGCTCCTATACACAGGTAAGAACGCAGGACTATTATGAAGATTGGCTTGTAGTAGCTTTGCGTACCTGCGTACAGGCTTTCCTTTGTCTGGCAAGGGATTGGAACTATCAAAAATGTCTGGCTAATGAGGAAACATCATCTACTTATTACTTATTACCCAAGTATTATATATAAAAATCAGCTTTTATACTATAACGTAAGTAGAATTATAATTTCATGAACATTGGGTGTCTGGCAATGAATGACGTGATTTTTAATAATATTCTGAAGGTAATACCTAAAAATCACACTTTATTATTTGATGAATTTAGATCGATAATTTTACACACCTTTAGTACCGTTTACCTGCCAAAGCCACTACAAGCCAAACTTCATAATAGTCCAGCGTTCTTACCTGTGTATAGGAGCATGCCCTGACAAACTTTCAGCTTTTATAAAATAACGAAGGTCTGGGGTTCACGGGCTCTTGCTCTATAACATTAGTCGTGTTCCTACATTGTAATCAATGACAGAGATAGAGAGACGTTCCAGACTGCAGCGCGAAAGAGATAGCAATCACTCCAGTAGTGATGTGCCGAGTACGGCTTGACTCGAGTCAGACTCGATTCTTCCGGTGGACTCGCTTATTCGAGTCCCAATTTATTTGGATTCGAGTACGCCGGACTCGATTCCGGTACTCGAGTCCGGCGTACCCGAGTACTGGACTCGATTCCGGTACTCTGGACTCGATTCCGGTACTCGAGTCAGGAAGAATCGATTCCGCACTCGCTTACTGGATTCTATTATGCGATTCCAACTGACTCGAGTTAGTTGACACGCGCGTTCTCCATCTCTGTTTCACTCACTCCACGCAAAGTTTCTTTTTCCATAGGTACTTACATAAATTTACTCGAAAAAAAATGGTTCCCGCCGAACCGTCAAACTTCGACTATCCGTTCGTACGAATTTTTATTCAAGAATAATATTGTCTGTGGTAGTCCAATCAATATTATTGTTTGTGGCTGTTCAATTCAGTTAAACTTTGAATAAAACCATACATGTTGTAAAACAATAATAAATCTTGGGGAATTAAGGAATAAGGTCTACAGTCGCTTGACACACATTGGTGATGCGAGTCCGGAATTCGAGTCTGGGATTCGAGTCTGGGATTCGAGTCCGGGATTCGAGTCCGGACTCGAGTCTGGGATTCGAGCCCGGACTCGAGTCCGTATAAACCGACTCGAGTCGACTCGAGTCACAAAAACAGCGACTCGGCACATCACTACACTCAAGCGAAATTGAAATCGGAGATTCCCCGACTTCATATTGCGTTAGTACCGTCAACAAAAAAGTTAGGTGAAATAAATTAAATATTAGGTATGTAAATAAAAAAACTAAAATAATATTAATATTTTTTAATGAGTATTTATTACAATAACAAAAAACAACTACTTATAGATACTACAAGAAATGATATATTATACGATATGTACTTTAAATAGGTTTAAATCAATATTTGGAGTGATAGTGTGAAAACAACAAATATGAGTCGTTTACTTTAATTTTCCATAGTAGGTACCTATGTTTATTCCAGGAGTAAATCTCCATTGATAACATTATCGATTGGCGCAATAAATTATGGTGATTATTTTAAATTGTAAAATTTAAAAAAAAAGAAACAATTTCAGACTTTGTGACAGCAATGGATGAGTTTTCCAAAAATCGAACATGATTACACGCAGCGCTTTATACTATAAATAAAAAAAGCGTAATGTATCTTAATCATAAGTGTTTTTATGAAGATCGCAGAACACAAGTTAAAAAACAATCGAAAATTTCCGTTAGAGTTTGATAATGGGGTAGTTCATAAAAAAGTTTTGTCACAGTTGCCTTTATTAATATAAATAATCTTAGTAACAACATTATTAATTATAGCAATATGATCATGAATGTTATGAAGAAAAAAAATCTGAAAAATAAAATTAGGTATGATTTTAAACTGTTCTTGGTAGTAACAGTACCTATTAATAAAAAAAATATGATCACTAACTGTTATGAGCTCCGATGGTAGTAGGTAATAAAAAAGTCGGAATAAAAAAAGTATGTAAAATAATATTATAATTATGAACTCAAATCGGTAGTAAGACAAAGAATAGTACTTATAGTTTTATGTGAGCCAATATGGACCCCTAAGAAACACTGGACTGATGGTTAAGTGAGACGAATCTAATGATACATTAAGAGGATCGTCTCCATTCTCTTTCTCCATACAAACGTAGTTTAAATTTTCCTCCCTGGATAAAGACATTAGAGCAAATATGTTTATGCCATAAAACTTACATCTGTCATGACTATGCATCTACCTTTTTATTTTTTTCATTTTATTATTTTTATTAGAAAAAAAAAGGTAGATGCATTGTCATGACAGATATAGGTTTAATGGCATAAACATATTTGCTCTAATGTCTTTATCCAGGGAGGAAAATTTAAACTACGTTTGTATGGAGAAAGAGAATGGAGACTATCCTCTTAAAGAAATCCATCGAGTTGCTTGAAAGATACGAGGGAATAATAGTAGATTGTATACCAAGGGAGAAAAGACTATTTCTCCCTTGGTATACAGGGAGGGAGGGATACTTTAGTAGAATCCTGAGCGAATGAAGGGATTCAAAGTATCTCACTCGAGCGAAAAATAGTGTTTGCTCCCGAGGTGAACATTCTACTTTTCATCACCCTCTATGAGAAAATGAGTAACGTACTTTGACCATTGTTCCCGTGACAGTAACTAACTACCAATTTTTATCAAAACCTTCTACCTTATTCTTCTACCAAACTACCATTTTCTACTAAACCTACCATTTTCCATCAATAACTACCATTTTTTACTACATCCTACTATTTTCTACCAAAAACTGCCGATTCTACTAAAAACTACCATTTTCCACCAAACCTACCATTTTCTACCAAAAACTACCATTTTCTACCAATACCTACCATTTTTCACCAAACCTACCAATTTCTACCAACGTTACCGTTTCTTACCAAAACCTACCATTTTCTACCAAAACCCTCCATTTTACCAATATTCTATCTGTACGGTCGAACACCCATCGCTCACCTATCAGACACATGTGTTGCTTAACCTGCTCGGTCTATCACCCATCACTTACCTATCAGACACGCAGTACGGTGATAGGAACTCTTTGTTAATTGAAACTTTTTAAAAATATTCACATTCCAAATTCAAATCTCATTATTGCCCTGCTAGCAGGAAGAAAAAACGCTATGAAAATGCCTGCTAGGAACATCGCCAGCAAAGCGCTACTTCTTGCCCTGTTGACAGGGATTAGACTAGTTCTTTTCGAATAGATGGGATGAAAAGAATATTACAAACATACAAGATAGGCGCGAAACACTGAACCCTTTCCTTGCAGCCGGGTTATAAAAATAGGTTGATTTATGAAATTATCTCGAAAACTATGTACCTTCAAATAATGATAATTTATTGCGTTTCTGTCGTTTTGTCTTACTTGATATTGCTGAATCAGTTTTGTGCATGTTATGGAGCCTGACATCGCAGTACTTATCAATACTTAAACTATTCATTCATTTCTGTTATGCTGACCGTACCAACGCCAACGAATCGAACTCGCTGGATAATACCAACAACAACGGCACGTGTCACTCTCGCGTCTTTTCGTATATTCTATCTCTTTTTTTATAAAATTATTGTATTTACCACATTAACCGCCAATCTAATTGTATAATGATCATTGCATAATTTGTTCTTTGTTTGCCTGGTACAAACGGTTTTTTTTTTTTTGTTTGGCATGAACGAACGAAAGGAATGAACAATATTATAAAAATCCACAGATAATTTAATGTTCGACCGAACTGAATATTTCATCTGACTGGCAACAATAGCAAACCCCCCCACCCCTCCACAATTAAAAAAAAAAAATTGCTGCGTGAAAATAGCCTCTGCCGTTGCTTTGTCTACGTTTTTGAATTTTAATTTTATTTGAGTTGTTTGTCGCAGCAAAGTATGAAAAATATTTTCTAAATGGCTTTATTTCGAAGAGAACGGTCTGTCGATTCGTGGCAAGAAGAAACTAATACTGTTAATGTCAACAACAGCAACCAAGTTACTAAAGGAGATCCTCTTGCTAGTAAGTTTCTATGCTAAGTATAAAATGGCATAAATCATAAATCCCCCAAAAACTAGTAATTAGAGAACTACATACAAAGGGTTGATGTCAGGCAGGCAGTTGGCCGTAAAAATATGGCCTAATCTATTTGCAGTAACAGTTATAATAATTGTAGACACACCTACAGTTCTAACCACAAATTATTTAATTAAGGGCAGAAAGAAGATAGTATAATATGTACTTGAATGGAATTACATGCATAATAATCGATTTTATATTCTAGTCATATACACCGAGGGTTTTTGGCGTTTACACAAAGTCTCGCCTTTGCAAAATCTGAGATATCAGCCCGTGAAACTGAAAGCCTATGCAAACAAAGTGAAACAGGGCCTAATAAGTATTGTGCAGGCACCTTCTGCTCAGTACAATGTGATATTTGAGGAGTTACCTAAGCTAAAGTATTCTGAAAGTGATGCTAGTGGATTAAAAGTAAGTAGAAACAAATAATGGAGCATGTAATTTGATAAGTATCCAGAAAAAAATAATTTTATTAACTGTAAGTTTTTATAATTCATTTACAGATAACAGTTACAATAACAGCTGGCAACAAGGAACCCAAAGTATCGTACCTTGCTTTACTTCTATCATGGGGTGTCAGTATGGTACTCGATAGGACAGTACATTTACCATTCATGCTCGAGAAAGGAGAGCAGAAGATTGCCACCTCGGTTAAAAATACATTGAGAACTTTATTTGATTGTACTATTTGGCAGTGTTATTTTACACAGGTAGTTTATTCAGTAATTTAGAAGATGTTAAACCCTGGCATAAAATACTGTTACCCCCATATCTGGATCAGGATCTGGGGGAGTCAAGCAAATCTTGAGTAATTCTCTTACCCCTGTATTTATAGACCAGTTTAGGAATAACTTTGGCTAAGTAATGCAAATGCATACCTTCCTTACTTACCTTCCTTGCTAACCACTGTTAGCAACGTCTGCAAAAATGTGACTTTACCTTAGAGATTTTACTTAGCCAGAGTAATTACTCAAATCATCTGTAAATAGGGGGGTTACTCTCTAACTATCCTCTCCCAAGATGAGGTCCTTGCCTCACAGTTAGAAAAATTACCTCTAGCCTAAATTATAAGGCATTATTATATTTCTCAAAGGAAAAAAAAATGAACCCTTATAAAAATGACTTGTTTATAATAAAATAGAGTTCCCCACAATAAAATCATTTTTTCTGTCTTGTCTGTCTGTTTTACGTTTAAGTATCTGATTGAAGAGAGTCTGTTTTTAACGAAATATTAATGGAGATAATACGTTATATTTCAGTACCACTTACTACAGCTGGGCTTTAGTTTCATTGATAACGATGCAATGTCCAAGAGTACGGATCAATTTATTTTAGTGTACAAAACTCCGCAAATCGACAAAGAAACAGTAAAATTTTCATTTCAATTGGGCAGTATTCAGATGATATGGAACGGGTAAATTTCTCATTATTACATTTTATGAAATTACACTTTTTTTCGGTTTTAGTGTTCCGTACCCAAAGGGTAAAAACGGGACCCTATTACTGAGACTTCGCTGTCTGTCCGTCCGTCTGTCACCAGGCTGTAACTCATGAACCGTAATAGCTAGAAGGTTGAAATTTTGACAGAAGATGTATTTCGGTTGCCGCTACAACAACAAATACTAAAAACAAAATAAAACAATTATTTAAAAGGGGCTCCCATACAACAAACGTGTTTCAAAAACTACAAGGGAATTCTAGTACGATGTGAGGTCGCTTCTGATTGGTCGAGTCAAATCGAGTTGGTCATGGAATTCAAAATGGCTGCCCTATCTGTCAAATATACTAGTCTGCCTTCACTGACCAAAGAGTTTCTTATAAGTTTCAGATTTTCTTTGAATCAAAGTTGTTGTAAACCGTTTTAGGGTTCCATACCCAATTGTGATAGTGGTACGGAACCCTTCGTGCGCGAGTTTCGCACTTGGCCGGGTTTTTATTAATTTGCATTGCTTTTATTCTATTAAAGAGCTCTATAACAGCTCTACATATAATAAAACAGTAAATTAAGCCGTGTCTGTACATTTTCGAAAATAGTATTGGAATGTGTTATATGCATAAAACTTAAAACAAATTACGAAAATGTAATTTTTGAAATTTTTGTCAGTATGTCTATCTGTCTGTTGTGCGCGAATCACGTAAAAGCTACAGAACCGATTTCATTGACATTTGGTATGGAGGTAGGTTAAGACCTAGATTGAAAAATAGGATACCTTTTATCTGGATATTAAATCCAGATATCCTGAAATTCTTTTTTTTTTACATACCACACAACATGAGGGATAACATTCAGGCTTTTTATCCATATATTGGGATAAAAAGTGGCCTATGTGTTAATGCAGGTCTCCAGCTATCTACATACCGTTTCATCACATTCGGTTCAGTAGTTTTAAGTGAAGGAGTAATAAACACAATATTAGCAGCAGAATAGTAGCATTATTTTAATCAAACATTTTCTTGTACTCCGATTTCCAGTGTACAAGACGAAACCAGAACTCAAGCAGAACAAGCGAAACAAGCATACCAGTACATACAGAACCACATATTTGACACTATTATGTTCGACGTGATTGTCTGCGACCTTACAGAGGTAAAGACACCAAAAGCCGAGGTGAAAATCAATGGAATCGTTAAAGTCAAGACTCCGGAGATGGTGAACTGTTTGTTCTTATTATTGAATAAGA
This sequence comes from Idaea biselata, assembly GCA_958496205.1. Classification (NCBI taxonomy): domain Eukaryota; kingdom Metazoa; phylum Arthropoda; class Insecta; order Lepidoptera; family Geometridae; genus Idaea; species Idaea biselata. The sequence goes on from OY292395.1 coordinate 18,301,166, forward strand.
TGATAGCTGAACAGGAGAAAGATGTACTGGATCTGCCTATGGATGAGGTTTAAGGTTTTTTTTACTTGTTATAGTTATATCTTGCGGTTTTACCTATACCCCAATGTCGTGGGAGTAACTGGTGTAAATATTAGCTGCTGCGCTCCGCGGTTTCGCCCGCGTAAGTCCCGATCCCGTGGGAATATTGGGATAATAAATAGCCATGTGTTATTCCAGATGTATTCCATATTATGTTATTCCATACCTATCTGCATAGCAAGTTTCATCGCAATCAGATCAGTAGTTTTTGCGTGAAGGAGTAACAAAGTCACATACATACATACTTGCGAACATTCGCGTTTATAATATTAATTAATAAGATGTATGTTTTTAATCCGAATCTCCCGCGGGTTGAAACTTTTGCGGGTGAAATCCCAGGGCGCAGCTAATGCTAAATAATGATATTATGCTATTTTGCCGTACAGGTTGATTCATTGTTCAGCTTTTTTTAGTCACAAACCTAAAAAAAAGGTTATATTTTTTTAGTTTTGAAAAAAGTAGCTAACAATGAATCTTCCTATATGTGTAATAATAAAATGGGATTAGAATTAGATAGATGCCCATTTCATTTGGGCTTACCTCAACAAATAGACTGACATTTTTAACGATGTATTTATTTTGTAGGTACTTTGTATTTTAAAATAATGTCAAAAGTGTATTTTAATTAAACTTAAATGAAATGTTTGTTAGAGTAACTATAAGTTTGATTGTTAAGTGCTTTTACACGCCTTCATTCTTAGACGAGTGGCTTTTTTTCTACTTAAAGAAAACCGAAATTAAAGACATTTTTCGGTTTGAATCGCGTGGTTTTTATTACTTTTAGCATTGTTACAACGCTCAACGTTTCGAGACCTTTCCAGGTCTCTTCTTCAGGATAGACTAAGATGTGATTTGTCATTCTAATGTATTAAAAAAGTTACAGTGAGACTACCGTCTTATCATTAAAAACTATTAAAATGATATCAAAAACGTTCCTGTGTACGCAGGCTCTAAATTGCAAAGATTATTATTTACTTTATTACTAAACTTTATTATTAAATTTTTACTCTATTACTTTTATTTACTTGATTATTATTTTACTTTATTATTTACATTTTATTAAGCCTATCATTACCAACTATGCACAAATCACCTTTCCAACGATTAATTTATCACTACGTGACTTCGCAAACGCGCCCCTTCATGAGAAGAAGTCACAAGAAACTCCTGGGGGTTGTTTTATGGTGACTCATGCGTACATCAAATTTATTCTAATCAAAAACTAAAATAAAATACTATATTCTACAACCGGCAAAAGTGGCTGACAGTGTCCTGTTGTCTAGCAGCAGTTGTTGGCTGGGCCTGGGACTTAATCAAATGTAGTACTGGGTCCCAGACAGGCGGCACCTTCCAGCCATCCTCCCTATTGAAATTGTTGGGGTGTTTCTGAATTTCAATGGCTTCCCGAGGCATTTTAGGTACATACCGCTTCTCAGTGGCCAGTAAAGTAAATAATAATCTTTGCAATTAAGAGCCTGCGTACACAGGAACGTTTTTGATATCATTTTAATAGTTTTTAATGGTAAGACGGTAGTCTCACTGTAACTTTTTTAATACATTAGAATGACAAATCACATCTTAGTCTATCCTGAAGAAGAGACCTGGAAAGGTCTCGAAACGTTGAGCGTTGTAACAATGCTAAAAGTAATAAAAACCACGCGATTCAAACCGAAAAATGTCTTTAATTTCAATACAACATCGCGAAAACAGAAGAAGAATCTATAAAGAAAACCGGTCAAGTGTGAGTCGAACTCGCGTCCTCGTCGAGTCGTACAGTCACAAACGTGACTGAACTCTAACTTCTTAATAATTGACTATGAATATACAAATTGAAAGACATAAATAAATTTTTAACGTTTACTTTCATGAATCACGCCTTACAAATGTGTCGCCGTATTGTAATCTTACAAAATATTTTTATTACATTAATTATAATGTGCTAAACTTAAAGTATTATAACTTATTTTATGTCTCTCCGTACCTTGCAAGCAGTTCTCTTACAAACGTCTTTTACTCTTCGAATAATTTCTTTAAAAACTTGTGCAAAATTATAAATAGGCCTCGAATGAGAAACTAATCAGTAGCGGATACAGAGGTTGAGGATGACATTCCCTAACCTAGATAGGATTTGAAGGCATGCAAATTTTTTTAAATTTTTATTACATGAGACAGGCTAGCATTTGACCTCATCTCACCTGATGGAAAGTGACGAAGAAGTCGACGGTGTAACATGTTACATGCTTGCCTAGAAAAAATCTATACACTCACTTGAAGACGCATGTTATTTGATTTGCCTAATAGAAACGCGCCTGTAACGTCTACAGACCACGGCTGCGGGTATGCCGCATTTCAAAACACAAGCCCAACCCCAAAAGCCGCATGTTTGATGTGTACCAAACATATCCCAGGTTCAGCTACAGCCTTTATTACTCGTCTATCTGGATCCGGAGGTAGGTTTAGTGGATCTAATCTTGTTGATCGCGTGCGTGAAACGCAGTCTTCAGTTAAAATAAGAAGTTAATACCTAAGACTTCGATTAATTCGCCATTCCCATATCCGCCACTGCTGTATTTTAAACGGATACTTCGAAATAAAACATCTAATTTGAATATAATATGTATCAAATTTCATTGAGGAGGCCTATTCTCAACAATGGGCAGAAATTATAACATTCCAGTACTCCAAAAGAAATAGATTATAAGGAATTTTACATGTATACCTCTGTCGCTTTAAACGAAGAATTTCGTACGTTAACATCTATCTCTGTCGCTCCTATGTAAATATAATGACATCACGCTCGCACATGTAACCTGTGCGAACTTTATAGCGTAATATTTACGCAGTAGCAAAAAAGATATGAAAGTTAATAACATTAAAGCAACTGAATGACAGTTGAAATTAAATTGTACTATTAAAGAAGTATCAGAGATCAGTTCAACACCATTAATTCATGTTTGAAACAAACATAATCTACTCGTAAACTTTGAAATCACAAAAAATGAAAATTAAAATAATAATAAATATATATTTTACATAACACAGATACTTATTACAAGCATTGAATAGATGGACAATTCAGAAATTATTGATAAACATTGGCAAAAATATTAAACTTATAACTCTAGAAAATACTATTAAAGGTACAAGTTGGAAGGCGTAGGCAAGCGACAACTGCAGGTAAAAATACATAGCAAATTTAACCATGTCTACTACGCGCGCACGGTGCAATGTATTTCTTAAAGCCAGCGACATAACAGTGGAGATAATAAAGTATTTGCTGTATGTTTATCTGTAGTTGTCTATAAACTCGTGCCTTAAAGAAAAAAAATTCATTTTCCATTTCTTCTTTAGTCTCTAGATGCGACAAAATCACACAGTTTGATCGACTTCGTACCAGCTAGTACAAAGAAGAACACAGGAGTTGTTACAAGTTCAATATTTTTGCATACAAGTGTCTAAAATAAAATTATATAACTAAACTTTCAATAAAACTCGTAACTTGATATAATTTAACACAATCTGCTTTGATCATTTGATGCGCCATCTTTAGTAAAATACGAAAACCGGTGATATTCATATGTATTTATTCGTTGCAAAAGCACAATTATCAAAAACACACTATCCCCCTTACTTATAATATAAACGTAGACGGACGTCCAAAGAAATGGACGAAACCATATTTGACAATGAGGGAGCGGGACGAAGAATGAGTTTTCTGTCTCTATCCGCGTATCGCTATTGTTTGCCTGACCTCAAGTCAAATTCTTATAAATCAGCATTCAAATTGACATAATGAGGTCTAACTAATGTCAGTACGAATAGTCAGGTATAGCTATTTCAGTCTGTGATACGCTGACACTCATCCATTTCTGTTCTTCCATCTACGTTTACAAACGACTAACAAATTTCCGATACTCATGAAAATGGTACATGAAACGGGATATTTACACCAAGTTTTCGTTACTATTATCCTTATTTCAGCATTG
>OY292395.1:19554800-19581805 GCA_958496205.1 Idaea biselata
CCCATCTATCTCTATACCAAAATTTATCAAAATCGGTTCAGCGGTTTAGGCGTGAAAGCGCTGTTACCTAAGTCCCGATCCCGCGCGATTTACGGGATCAAAAGTAGCCTATGTCCTTCTCCGAGGTCCCATCTATCTCTATACCAAAATTTATCAAAATCGGTTCAGGTATACGACCTAAGTCCCGATCCCGCGGGATTTACGGGATCAAAAGTAGCCTATGTCCTTCTCCGAGGTCCCATCTATCTCTATACCAAAATTTATCAAAATCGGTTCAGGTATACGACCTAAGTCCCGATCCCGCGGGATTTACGGGATCAAAAGTAGCCTATGTCCTTCTCCGAGGTCCCATCTATCTCTATACCAAAATTTATCATATAAATTAAGTCCGATAAAATTTATTAAGAACACCAACCGCACAACACACAGTAAATGATTGAAATCTTGAAACAAATTGACTGGCTTTTGTGTTGCAGTTATAGGTTTAACAAACATTTAACAAATAGCCAAATAATTTGATTTAACATATAAAATTTAAAAAAAAAAGAATAGGCACAAATAAATAAGTAAAAAACTATTTGCGAGAAATATTTTAGAGAAGAAATGCATAATCAAAATTCTCCTATGCCAGGATTTGAACCTGTGCTTCTCACTTGCCAGGAAAGTGCGCTAACCACTGCGCAATTTTAAACAATTGAATTGAGGACACAATTTATTTAGAATATTTTACCTCCAGTTCCATCTCCTTTAGTAAAGTCACCGCCCTGGATCATGAAGTTTTCAATAACTCTGTGGAACTTGCTTCCCTTGTATCCCTCGCCTTCGGGCTTCTGAGCCAGTTGGAAGAAATTATCAGCTGTTTTGGGAACCGTTTTGCCAAACAATCCAATCTCGATGGTTCCTACTGCTTCTCCACCAACTTCCATATCGAATTTTACCTGTTAAGAGAAAAATAATACAATGCAGTTTCTTTTCAAAATTATTAGTTTATAGTATGATAGTTTTTATAAGTTAACTCAAGTATTTAGATACTTTCTTTACAAGAGGTCTTAAAAAAATCCTAAAAAACCTTGTAATTATTATGGATTCTGGATCTCAAACACTAACAATTTCAAAAGAAAATTCAAGGGCAAGCTTTGTGTCATTGACCTGTTGATGAGTATGTAAAATAATGCCTATAACTGGTTTTTTGTAATTCTAACCAAGGAATTTAAAACTAAATGATACATAATATATTTATGTTATCAAATAAAGGCTCTGCCACCTAACTGCCTTATTTATTATTATCAGCTGGTAACATCGCATGTGTTATTGTCACTGATAATAACTGTTTTTAGTACATTTTGTATCAGGAAGGCTACAACATTTTATCAGATGCAATAACGCATGTGATGTTATTACTATAACTTTTAATCACAAACTAGCAGTCTTGCGGTTTCACCTGCATAAATCCTCATTCCATGGGAATATGAGGAGAAAGTAGCCTATGTGTTATACCAGGAGGGTTCGTTTCGATACGACAATGATACTGTCATAACGATGGTTCTACTGTCACCCTACTATCAGAATGTGACAGTATAATCATCGTATGACAGTATCGATGTCGTATCGAAACGAACCGCAGTACCCCTCCAGGCCTCCAGCTATTTACATACCTACCAAGTTTCACTTTTATAATATTGTTAGGAAGAGATTTTGACTTTTAGAAGTTATAGAAGTGTTAATGTACAATATTATAGAAATATATTGTCCTGTATCATAGTCCTTTGTTAAAGACATTCAATGATGTATCACTTTTGATAAATCCATTCATCTAACACTCGGCTAGGTCAGACACTGAATGGATTGATCAAGGATTTATTAAATGATTGGATGAACGATAACTGGCTATTTTAGCTATCACAATAGACTAATAAAGTTGGTTGTTGCTAAGGTATCAATTGGTTATTTACATTTTAAACTAGCTTATAGCCAAATACTGAAACATTACTCAAAATTTAATAGCTTATCTATGCATTTGAATATAGTAGGTATGTTTAAGTAATTTTGGCAAACAATTACTATGCTACATATACCTACCTAGAAGACTTTTATAAAACAACAAAATGATAACATCCTAATCAGTTATTAAAGCACTTAAATGTGTGTGAAGAAATCACGGAATATTAAAAAGATAAAGTGTATTGAAAATTTTATTTTGACTTACAGTTTCAACATGCCTGTAGCAACTAGAAATAAGGCGATAAAAATAGCCAGGTGTCATTTACCCTTTAATGCAGGGTCAGGTTCATTTTATAGAAAATGGTTAGGTTAGTCTACCTGTTTTTTATATAGATTATGTTCGTACCTAAGTGTTCTAATAAAAATCGGTTTCAATTATAGCAATAAAAACGGCAATTATTTATTGTTTAAAATAATATTTTTGCGATGCAATTAACTCTAACAAAAGAAGTTGTAGCGTCATCAAAGGTCACCGACCGGACGATTACGATTTCATCTGCCCGCGCACCGTAAATAAAAGAAACCCAAAAGAATTTAACTAAAGAAATAAGTAATATTCTACTTACGATATGAGTAACCTTCGGCCCCTTCGGAGCATCATCAGACCTCGCTATAGAAAATACAAAAAGAAGCCCAATCAATCCAGCTAGAACACCCATTGTGAAAATAAGTTTAGTTCGTTTTCTTGCTATCTTAACGAATTCACAACAACTGTTTCGATTGGAATACGGCCGGCGGCGCAACTATCAATGACGAAGATTTTAATTTGCCAGCGTTCCTTCGTCTCGTCAGCGCTTCAGCCAAACGGTAAAATAAAAATGAAAAATCAGATTTTCGTCGAACAATGCAGAGAACCGTCAAATTATCAATATCCACGTCAGTGGTGAATTTTGAGTTTTTGACACTATGTTATTGTGGAGGGTAAACACCTCAACCTATTAACACCACTACAACTCTGCTTTTTTTTTTATTTATTTCGGTCTGAGACCGACATAGCCAATTTGGAATAGCCAGGGTCAAGTTTTAGAATATTTCAAGTTTCATCATAATTTATTTTTGGCGTCGTACATCTTGTACATCTTGCCAGTATCAAGTATTTTGCATGAAATTAGCCCGATCGGTCCTATAGTTTCAAGTCAGGGGCTATGGTAAAGCGGTGGCAACTTTACTAGAACCTCTAAGGAGCTTCGGCGCGAAACAACGGAAAGTCCATGTTTAACAATCAATTTTGTTTTCACTACACTTGTGCACATTCACGGAACTAAATTGAATAAGATTCCACCAAAATTACACAATTTAACCGAGTTTACAAGATAGTTTAACGAAAATAAAATTGGAGCACGACATGTTGTCTCCGCTTTCCCGCCGAAAGTCCAACTCTGCTTTCGATTCGTTGTTGTAAATGTCAAATTTGTCAATGTCAAAAAAACTATTATTTATTTCGGTCGGTCAATGTTCGGGCAACGAATATTTTCTACTGATTTTAAATCTTGAAATGAAGAATTAAATACGAAAAGTTGAAAGTAAACATGTTAACCCGATCCAGACTCTTCCTATCTAAAACTCTTCCATTGAAAGTAAGCTCTTTACTATATGTTTACGTTTTTCCTAATGGTTTGTAACCTAAAATTTTGCATTGATTTTTGCAGAACTTAATTTTACCAGAGTACCATAACAATGGGAAAATACTGTACAGTATAACGGCTGCAAGATACCGTTCTACCACACCCATCAATACAATCATAATGTTTGTACCACAGCAAGAAGTAAGTCCCTTTCTTTTTCTGATTATGTACTAAAATGTAGTTGCATAAAATTATGTTTGAAGTTAAAGTGTATCGACAAACTAACTCTATACCTACCTAGTTTGTGTTTGTTTTGTCACACAAATAAGCTCTGTACCAGTTCAGTACGTATATAGGTTACATCATGCATAGTAATTTCTCATCATAGGAAAAAAGTGAAATGATAATAACAGATTGTGCAATATTGTATTACAAAATTTTTGATAAATAAAGAAAAAGTAGGTTTGCAGACTATTTAGAATTTTTCAAATTCATATAATTTTCCTTTTTTAATTTAATTTGTATTATTAACTAAACAGCTCACCTAGTACAATGTATTTTTCAGGCTTGGGTAGTAGAGAGGATGGGTAAATTCCATAGAATACTTGAGCCGGGTTTGAACCTGCTCTGGCCGGTTGTAGACAAAGTAAAGTATGTTCAAAGCCTGAAGGAAATAGCAATTGATGTGCCGAAACAGAGTGCCATCACATCGGATAATGTTACACTAAGCATTGATGGAGTATTGTATTTGAGAATCATTGATCCTTATTTGGGTAAGATATTATGATTATTTTCAGTATTTGTTATGTAACATCAGTTTTTTGTACATCCTACTATCAACAACACATCTTTACACATACACAGCAGAAATTCAAATTCCTGACTGACTGTAGTGACCGAACAATACATCATTATACAGCCTAAACCACTGCTGCTGGACATGTATGGAGAAGTTAACTTTATTTCTTAGTGTTTACCACACTTAGGAAAATACATAAGTACATGGTTTTTTTTTGATAAAAAAGGAGAACCTAAATGGTATTTGGTATACTGGACTGCAGATATCCTTGTTTTTCAATCATTTGTTAGACAATTGGACCTCTAAATATGAATAAAAGAGACCTAAATAAACAGCAATTAATATTCTATCACACGCACTAAAGTGATATAACTTTAAGACATCATAATTCATAATGGAACATTTTCTGTTTATGTTTCTGTTTTCTTTCTGTAAAAAAAAGATCATAAAAAGCCAAGATTTGGTATAGTCCAAGGCAGATGCCTTGGACTATACCAAAGATATGATAATATGTCCTTTTGATGGTATGTTCTTTGTGAAATGGTTATTTTGTTATTTCCCATGGGTTTGGACTTAAGTATATTGGTTTAAAAAGAACATTTTAATTCTTAAATAAGAATAAAACTAACCGGTTTTTCCTTTCAGCATCATATGGTGTGGAAGACCCTGAATTTGCCATCACCCAGCTAGCCCAAACAACCATGAGATCTGAACTTGGTCAAATTTCTCTGGACAAGGTGTTCAGAGAAAGGGAATCGTTGAATGTTTCTATTGTTCATGCTATCAATAAAGCTAGCGAGGCTTGGGGCATCACTTGTCTGAGATACGAAATTCGTAAGTAATTCAACAAACATTAAATATAGTAGTAATGGACATTTTTTTGGCAAAATAAATTGTTTATCAAAGGGTAAAAACGGAAGTTTTTTACTAAGATTCCACTGTCCGTCTATCTGTCACCAGGATGTATCCCATGAATTGTGATAGCTAGACAGTTGAAATTTTCACAGATGATGTATTTCTGATGTCGCTATACCGATAAAAACAGAAAAAAAATTACGCAGGCCTTCCAAACAACTTGATTTCTTTACCTTCATGTGCAACTCCTACTCGCATTTGGCCAGATTTTTGAAAAGTCGTGAAAAGTTTTGTTCCTATCTTGGCGCAGGTGGGGCTAATAAACTAGTTGAAGTCGTGTAGCCCCAGCATAGAATAGGGTTACCACATCTCTTTCCGTGGCCACGCGTGTGTGCCTTAAAAGGCGACTAAGGGATCAGAGGGGAAACTTGCAAACCATACCTTCAACCGGGAACATTCCGCAGATGAGAAGATGGGACTAATAAACTGTGTTTACAGGTGATATAAAACTACCGTCGCGTGTAAACGAAGCGATGCAGATGCAAGTCGAGGCGGAGAGAAGGAAACGTGCCGCCATCTTGGAGTCAGAGGGAGTGCGGGCAGCTGACATTAACGTGGCTGAGGGGAAACGGCAAGCCAGGATACTGGCTTCAGGTAAGGTTATCCCCACTAAATGCGCAAATAGCTCCGTCTATCTGTCTGTTACGTTTTCACGATTTTGATACATTTTAGTATAGTTTAGAGATAGGATGAGACCTTGGAGAAGCACATAGGCCACTTTTGATGCCGATACTTCCGCGGGATCGGGACTTACGCGGGTGAAACCGCTGGTCATAGTGGTCAAACGCTCATCTATCGTCTGTAAAAAAAAGCATAGGTACACTTTCTCCAAAAAAAGCCAATTTGTACATATAAAACTTTGAAAGTCATGGATATAGATTTTTAAAATATTAGGTGTTGGTAAAATTTCAGAGGCTGATAAACAGGAACAGATAAACAAAGCTGCGGGTGAGGCGCAAGCGATGTTGGCGGTCGCGGACGCGAGAGCTCGCGGACTCAAACTGATAGCTCATGCCTTAGCTGACAAGGTATGTTGTTGTTCTTTCACTTAAAGTCAATACACTTTGTTAATTTTTAGGGTTCCGTACCCAACGGGGAAAAAAAGGGGGCCCTATTACTGAGATTCTGCTGTCTGTCTATCCGTCTGTTACCAGGCTGTATCTCATGACCCGTAATAGCTAGACAGTTGAAATTTTCACAGATGATGATCGCTATAACAACAAATAAATTTAAAAACAAAATAAATATTTAAGGGGTTTCCCATACAACAAACGTGATTCATGACATGAAAACGCAACGATACCACGATCTACTTTTACCACTAGCGCCATCTAGTGTTGGAGTGATAGACTAGCGCTAGTTGGATAGTAAATTTTCGGTTGCGTTGCGTTCACGGATTGGCTGGTCCAGTGTTCATTTTAGGATTTCGTACCCAATTTTGATAGTGGTACGGCACCGTTTGTGCGCACTTGTAATTAGCAAATATTTATTTTTTTGCTTTAAAATTTCGCATAGTCTCATCGTACGTCCTTCTTTTACACACCTGACAGTCGCTAGCGCTATCCCTGTCACTTTATTGTGTTCTAGTACGACCTTAAAATATGAATGTATGTGTACAGGACAGCAGACACGCCGCGTCGCTGACGCTCGCCGAGCAGTACGTGTCGGCGTTCAACAAGCTGGCGCGCACCAACAACACGCTCATCCTGCCCGCCAACGCGGGGGATGTCTCTAACTTAGTCGCTCAAGTAAATTAACTTAACTTTAAAACTCCTAGCTGCGATACAAAAAGCTGCGTACTTTCGTGCTTACCTAATACTTACCGCATTAAAAATAAATAATTTACAGTTACCTATTAAAATGAGTTATACCATTTTTCTTCAATGTTTATTAACCTCGCCCTCAACATACTCGTAATTAAAATATGGGTTTGACTATTAAAATATGGGATTGTTGATTTATTTGTTTGTAACGAATAGGCTCCAAAACTACCAGACCGATTTCACCAATAAAAAGGTTAGCTTTTAGAAAAAGGGATAATTGCAATATTGTGGACCAATTAATAATTGTTTTATGTATGTATATTGTATAACAAACGATATCAAGAATGTAACTAGAGCAAGCAATCAAAAATTCATCGCTTGAGGTGTGATCTCGTTGGAATAGACGTTGGGGTACTGACCCAGTTCGCGAGTTCAAGCCTCGCCGCGAATGATTTTTTGAAGACGAATTTTCCTTTAAAATATTTCTAGTAGAACTGCCTAAAGCAAAAAGAAACTACGAAATATTTAGAGCAATCAAGTTAATATTTGACTTATTTTTCATCCTCAGGCCATGTCAATATACTCAACAGTAACAGCCCACAACACACAGGCACAAAATCAGTCGAACGTCTCTGAAATATCATACGAAGATCCAATTTTCAAAATAAACGCTCTCACAGAGAAAGGTACGACGATGGCCGGTCAAGCGGTGCCGCAGGACAGCGATAGTCTAGCTGAATACTTCTCCGATGACGAGGAAAGAGAGCAAGCGTTGAAACAGCAGAAAGAGAAGAAAGATCAGCAGCAGCAGTTGAATAAGTCAGAAAGAGATACATAATGGTTTCAATGTTGTTGTTTAATTATTAAATTAGTTATTTAATCACAATATTGTTGATTTCACTTATACTCGTAGCACTTACTGAAATAAATTGAAAGTACCCATCTAAAGTCGACGACCACAGATTAGAAATAATTTAAAGGATAAATACAACTTCAAAATATCACTCGCGGCGAGGGTTGAACTCGCGTCTTTGGCTCAGTACCCCAATGTCTTGACGAACACGAGTTCCCTCCCAGAGCGATGAATAGAAGACATTGGGGTATACTTATTGAAGTTGAAGATGTATTTTTCCAATAAATTATTTCTAATAGATCTGCCTAGCTAGAGCAATAAAAACAAATAACGAAATATCATTCAGATTTTCAAAATGAGGTGTCAAAACAGGTCAATCATTCTGAAAATAATAGAGAAGACAGGGAGTTATTCTCTGTGAGTCCTGTTTTGAAAATCTGGTGTGGTGATCTACTTTTGATGCTGACTGTACCTATTTCGAGTTATTCACGGTTCTATGGGGGAAAAAAGTAAGTAGCATATTGCCAAACTGAGTAAAAATAGTCTCTTCCCTCGATTGTTGGATTAAATGAGATAGTGGTTTGTTTTTTAATTTTATTTATTAAATACAAGTTTTACTACTTATAGTACAAAAAAGAATATGATCTAAGAATAAAATCTAAAACAATTGGAATCTTATTTTACAGTCTTAAGTCGATTTTCATTCAAAAACTGCTGAAAGAAAAAAAAAAGTGCTAGTTTTGAACTAGCCATCACGAAAACCTAAAAATTTAAATATTATTTAAAACCAAATATTTACCATGTTTATAACAGTGTTCGATATTTACCAAGTCAATAAACATAGTTAATATTACGTTTTTAAATAATATAGTAAAAACAACCAAGTTAGTCTAATGAAAATTTAAGCACAACTAGTATTTCATAATAACAGATAATATAATGTAATATCGCTACAAATATCCATATTTTTAAATAACTTTATCTAGCAAGCTTATAGCATAACAAAAACATTACCCTTCCTTTTGGCTTCGCCATAGTCGGATAAAAATAAGAAGGAATGCTTTAATATGCACCCAACAGAATGGACCTCCTGCGGCCAAATAGTAAAACAAATATCAAAAGGTCGCATTTTAATTTAGACTAGTTGTGAAAAAGGTACCCTACAATTTTTTCTAAAATCATTATTCAACATTCAATAAACTTTTCAAACATGCAAATCAAGTATTCTTTCTATCGTACGATATAGTACGTTGTACGTACGTGCCAGCGCACGACACCATAGAACATAACTGCTACCCCCACTACAAAAAGTTCTTCGAACTCTCCCTCCCCTACTTTCAAAACGCTTTTAACACTGATACAAATTAGCACACACCGTAGTATGAATAGCCGCTGTTTTAGAAACACGCCATTTTCCATTAGTTTCATTCATAATTAAATATGTATATAAGAAAAAAAACACATAAATATTTTATCCGTTGTCTGGTCACAATAACACAAGAATAGAGCTACTAAGCTACCATAGTGCTTGATGGCACTGTGTGATGTTCACAGAATTTATTTATTTTATTATAATTTTGACACATTTTCCCTACCGTTAAATATGTTAGGCTTGATTAAACTTGAATATTCAATGAATAACAATTTTTCGCATATATCGTCCATTTCTTCGATTGAACAGTTTGAGGGTACCTCAAACAAAGACGATCTATGTGTAGAATTGCTATTCGTTGCTTATTCCAGTTTAGTCGATACTTTTAAATTAGTTAGATTGAACTATACATGATTTTTTATATTCTTAAAGTATAAACATTTACTTAATTTATTGTCGTTTTTATGGGTCGTTCAAGCAAACGGAACGTAGTAATTCAACCGGCATCCACCTTTTTAAACTACTGCCTAAATGACGCTATATTTGTTCAGACTAAACAAGCGGGCGGCGCGTAAAAGGAAACGTTTTGAGTCTGTTTGTGTGTTCTCAACGCAGCAATAGTAGATTGTATACCAAGGGAGAAAAGACTATTTTTACGGCGAGAGTGTTTATTGAATCCAGAGAGGGGCGAGGGATTCTTAAGTAGAATCCCGAGTCACTCGAGCGAAAAATAGTGTTTGCTCCCGAGGTGAACATTCTACTTTTCATCACCCTCTATGAGAAAATGAGTAACGTACTTCGACCATTGTTCGCGTCTGACAGTAATTACCAATTTTTAACAATACCTACCATTTTCTACCAAACCTACTATTTTCTACCAAAACTACCATTTTCTACCAAACCTACCATTTTCCATTAATACCTACCATTTTCTACTACATCCTACTATTTTCTACTAAAAACTACCATTTCTACCAAAAACTACCATTTTCTACCAATACCTACCATTTTTCACCAAACCTACCAATTTCTACCAACGTTACCATTTCTTACCAAAACCTACCATTTTCTACCAAAACCCTCCATTTTACCAATATTCTACCTGTACGGTCGAACACCCATCGCTCACCTATCAGACACATGTGTTGCTTAACCTGCTCGGTCTATCACCCATCACTTACCTATCAGACACGCAGTACGGTGATAGGAACTCTTTGTTAATTGAAACTTTTTAAAAATATTCACATTCCAAATTCAAATCTCATTATTGCCCTGCTAACAGGGCAATAATGAGATATGAAAATGCCTGTTAGGAACATCGCCAGCAAAGCGCTACTTCATGCCCTGTTTACAGGGATTAGACTAGCTCTTTTCGAATAGATGGGATGAAAATATACTTAGCCGCAGCGCTGTGGCGCTGGTCTTCCAGCGAGGCAGGGCTTTTTGTTTGTCATTCTGGTTCATAGTAACCTCCTGTGCAATCGCGTATTCAGTCTGAACAAGCACTTATGTACACACATATATTATTATATGGTATAAATAAGAGCGCTATTAAGAGATTTTAACAAATTTATCAACTTGATTGAAGTAACTGACCGTACCTTCTTCTGTTTGACTGGTGTTACCTTGTCCTGGCATTTTGTGAAGACTTAGATATGAAGGTGAGAGAGGTGTGCCCTCAAACTGTCTTAAATGAATCTGGAATAAGAGAAACAAAAGTACTGTTTTAAAATTGATCGAGATTATTTTATAAAGATGTTTACCGTAGCGCCGCCTAGCAGATCTGAATCGTTCCAACGTAGCTAAGAACATGAAACCTATGAATCGGAATGAGACCTATCCAACACGAAAACCGTTTCAAAATCAACTTGTTTAGTTTTAGTAAATACATATCAATTAACGTAGCGCCCCCTAACGGTCAGAAACGTTAAAACTTAGCTAAGAACAAGAATGAGACTTAAACAACCAAAAAAAAAACCGTTTAAAAATCGGTTCAGCCGTTTCTGACACAAATTGTTACAGACAGACACACTAAAACAAACCAATATGCAAAACAAATGTCCTTGAAAGACGTTACGAGGGCAAACGAGAGCATTTGAAAATTATTAATTAGATTAGATAATTAATTCTGTATACATCACACAGCGCCATACAGTCAAATGGTAGGTATCTAGACAGCGGAGACATAAAATCAGAATCTATTTATTAATAAACTAAACGCGAACACCAGGAAAAATGTGACTATTTATGATATAAAAAATATCAGTTTTACCGAGATTATTCAGTCAGTGGTAGGTATTTACAATTTAAAAACCTGTTGAAATATCCATATTAACGAAGATTTGCCGAAATAAATGCACCAACATAATTATTTAAGAAATGTCAGACAGAATTTAAGGGGACCCAGATTAAGCGGCCAGATTAAAAAGTATGAAGGGGACTTACCATCAAATGTAAATTAACTTCATCGCTCCTACTCAAATACGGGAAATTGCCGCCGCTCTTCAGATGTGCCAGCTTAGCATTTGGATAGGACTTGTATAGTTCTTCACGGACCCGCGAACTGAGCGCGCTTTCATCCCACACGTCGACGATCGTTACTGGAAGGTCGGTCAGGGATTGAGGCTGGACGTAGCTCGGACTGCAGTTCAGAGTTAGCCGTGATGCCAGTTCTGCTTGGTTTAGCGACTCCAGCTAGAAAAAGAGATTTTGTTGTTAGTTAGCTATGCCAAGTGAGTTTAACCTCCTTCATTTAGAGACTGAGTTTTATTGGTACCCATTAATAATTTAGTCTTGGCTTGGATTTACTGCCACAGTGCTGGGTTTTTACCGTGCGGTAATATCGCATTCGTGTTTGCATCTGTGTGCAGTATTGACAGGACGCGCATGCGGTATTGAATCTCTGTGGGTGCGGTATTGCACCTGTGTGACATTTTGCTTACTTAGCCTTAATGTACATAATTATGTCAAAGGTATTCTTTTCATTTAAATACCTACGCAGAAGGTTGCGGGTTCGATTCCCGTCGGGGATAAGTATTTAAGCTGACCATAAATAAATGGTTCAGGGTGTATTCTATATGCATGATATGTATTTGCAAAAAAAAAAAATATGTAGGATACCCGTTGTCTTGAGAGTGATACGCGGATACCGCACGATCTCATATGAGGCTGCGTGTGCGTTGGCCGGAGTTCTGCCATGGAGCCTAGATGCGAGAGCTCTCTCGTCGGCGTTTCACTGGCGTGAGGAGGCGCGACAAAGAGGTGATCAACCGGCTTCACTAGAGGTGAAGGGACACCGGGTGGAGCTTCATAGGTCTGCCGTAGCAGAATGGGAGTCGCGAATGGTGCGACCACAGGCGGATCATCGGACAGTGGAGGCGCTCCGTCCAATAATGGACGAGTGACTGGACAGATGCCACGGGGCTCTGTCCTATAGGCTGACGCAGATCCTTTCCGGACATGGTTGCTTCGGAAAGTATCAGCATCAGATAGCGCGGAAGGAACCCGACACTCGCTGCCACCACTGCCCCAGCGACGTGGATACTGCCGACCACAAGCTTAAGGTATGTGTGGCCTGGAATGTCGAGCGGGATGAGCTGAGAGCGGTGGTGGGAGAGGACTTATCCCTACCAGGTGTTGTGGCGGCGATGGTGGAGGACGAGGCTGCATGGACAGCTGCCCTTAGTTTCGCCGAAACGGTTATGACTGCGAAGGAGGTCGCGAAAAGGGAGCGAGAGCCGTCCTCTCGAACCGACCGCATCCGCAGAGTACGACCCTCAGGGCGTCCTCGTCGTGACGACCTGATGCGTCCATAGATGGACTCGTAGGCGACAGGCTCGGGGGAGCCTGCTGCCGTGTAAGAGCCCGGGCGGGGCGCACGTGGTTCCCGTGCGACGCTCATGAGGAAGTGGTCGTAAAACATCTACGGAGCGGGGTCCGGCCGAATCGGACCATTGCCGTTGGGTACCGCGGAAGACTCGCAAGTGACCGTAGTCCCTGACATCAAGGCGAGTGAAGAACCGGTGGAGCTTTTAGTGGGTAAACCTATGGCCGCCTACCACCTTTAGGCCATAGGGAGCCCCACACACCGCGCCGCTCTCCCCCGTGAGAGTGGCGTGATGGTGCATAAGGCTGCATTTTCTCCACCTTAAAAAAAAAGGATACCCATTGTCTAGCATTCATAGTACAAGCCCAGTTTGGTGCTAGATTGCGCTGTGTGCAACATCCTGCAATACGTATGCATATATCTGTGAATGGTATCAGTCACACAGTTATTATAACATTCAAATGATACAATAAACTTCCTGTAGGTATTGACATAAAACAAGATTGCTGGTTGACGACCTTTATTTCCATTTTATTAATCACCAGTATGACAACAACTGCTATTATTTATTATAATATATGCAATTTCTAAGACTCGTTAAGTTTCTTTTACTGTATGGTAAGTAACTTGGATAAAATCTATGAAATGGTCTACCTCTGTGGCGCGTCGTGCGACAGCGCGACTGCAATGCAGAAGGTTGCGGGTTCGATTCCCGCCGGGTGCAAGTATTTATGCTTAAAAATAAATATTTATGTCTGGTCTGGGTGTCTCTCTATGTATAATATGTATGTATTTACAAAAGAAAAATGAATACAAGTATTATATCCGTTGGCTAGTCACCGTAACACAAGCTTAGTCGCTTACCACGGGGCTAGATGACGCTGTGTTGTTCGGAGAATTTAAAAAAAAAAAAAAAAAAAAAAAATTAAATGGAGAATGTCTGAGGCATCTTCACACCAAAACCACTGAATGTAGATAGACACTTGGGCTACTTTTTGCCCAAATTTTCTCCTCGATCCAAGCCTTAAATGGGTGAAACTGGAGGCGCTGCTAGTATAAAAATAATGCTTACCCTTTCAACCATAAAGTCAATAGCCTCAGCCATTCTCCTATCAACTTTGTCTGTAGTAAAGTTTCCCATGAGCATCCTTTTCAGAACCAGTGATGGTAGAATCCAGAATAGGGCAGATGAGTCATTGTATTCAAACACTGATGTGTCCGTGAATGTATTGCAGAGTATTAACGAAGCTACCCGAGGGCAACTCTTTGTATGTTCTGCAAATTTCTGAGCTATGAAGCCACCTGAAAATGTATGTAATTAGAAATTTGTAAAGTTTTTGTGATAACTTATTTGTATAGGTGTTTAAAATGTATGGTTTATTATACCTAAAACAATTATCTGTAAGAATATTTTATTACCTATTGTGTGAAGTGATAAGACAGAAAAACAAATAGGTGTTTTAATGATAAAGATTTGATTAACAAGTAAGAAGATTTTGATTGAGGTTACAGGAAATAAATCATTTGGTTTATTGCCTGCCTATCTGAAGTTTCACATATAACAAACAGATAAATTATGTAGAAAATGGAGTTGAAATTGCTGGAACTAACGTTTTAGATGGACCATTTTAGATGGAGCAGCTTCTTTAACCATTTTACTAAGCCTCTAGCAAAGATGTACCATGTAATGTGAATAGAGACACTGTATTGGCACCATTGATACAATTATTTCAGGCGGTCTAGGTTTAGGAATTACTTGGGCATCAACACCAACCTCATGGTCCATACAGGATGATTGTATTGCAAGTGCAAGGACAATTTCATCTCTAACTTACCTAGAGAAGCCCCAAAAATATGAACTTTACTTAGTTCAAGGTAATCAATCAGTCTTTTAAAACCATCACACCATTCCTTCATGTTCCAATAAGGCGGGGGTTCGGCTGCAATGACCCTCACGCCTCGGCACGAGAGCCCCATGATCTGTTTGAAGAACACATCAGCCGTTCCAGAGACGGGGGGCAGGCAGATAAGCGGGCAAGTTACGGATTTCGGTCCGGAATCGAATATGCGCCATGTCTGAATAAAATAGTATTTCTATAAATGTTCTAAAATTGAGGTAGGTATCTAAGTCAGTGGTCACAAACAAATTAATAATTCAAGTAGGTTTGCTGGTTATCCTACTGGATATACATTGATGTTTGTTTACCTTGGATCCATCGGAGTCCACCACAATTTTTCTCAAAGGAACACAGCTTCTAAAACTCAAATATTCATTCGACTGAGCAAGGTCACTAAGACAACTCATTCTCTCGATTTATTTACACAAACGCAAAAGGAAAACAAGAGGAAACTAATTAGAAAACAAGAAGAAAAACATTACAATTCACAACTTTCGTCGACTGACCTTGTTTTTTTTTATTTTTGTCGCAAGCAATGGCAATGGTTTTCTTTCAATCACACATACCGCCACCACTAACTTCCGGTTAATAGTTACGCTATCCGATACTAGATGGCAGTTTCCATGACCTTCGAGCTTCTAGTTATATTACTCGATAGTAGATGGCAGCACAAACAATAAAAAAAATACGCTTTGACAAATTGACACTGACGACCAAAAAAAATTCATTAAAAAAAAAAAAATTTGAGGTTATAAAGGTTAAAAATGTAATATTGTGATTATTTACATTTCAAGGCCTAAAAATGTCTATCGTTAGTTTAAAACAGTTGCTACCTTTGTCAAAGGCTTTTGTTTATCTAAAATCTGCACAGGTTACCGTAATCGGCGCCGTAAAATGTTCGAGCACAAGTTCAGCAAACGGCGATGTTTTGAAAAATTTGACCGATTGGGAGACGTTAAGTAAGAAGAAGACGATCAGTAAAGCGATGAAGGCGTACCTGGAGAGAGCCAGAGAACACGATGACTTCATGAAAAAGCAACAACAAGAATATCACATTGGTAAACGACACCTCGCCAACATGATGGGTGAAGATCCCGAGACATTCACGCAGAAGGACGTCGATCGGGCGATTGAATATCTATTTCCTAGCGGTATTTACGATCCTGCTGCTCGCCCCCTCATGAAGCCTCCCGAAGAAGTATTCCCTGCTCGAAAAGCTGCTGAATTCAATGAAGCTGGCAGACCTTACCATTTCCTTTTCTACACTGGAAAACCTAACTTTTTTAAGCTGATGTATGATGCTGCTGAAAATATAGAACAGCTGTATAATTTTCAAGACAAAGTTTTAAGAAAAAAAGCAACACCTGATCCAAATGCAGACTTGAAACTAGAAGGGAGTGTTTTGGTTACAAAAGACCAGCTTGAAAAAATGCTGGTGGAAACCATTTTAGATTTAGAATATGATAACTTTAAACTTGTAATGGAGCGTTTAATACAATTACCGTATTCCTACAGAGCTAAAGAATTCATTGAAAAGTACAGGAAGCCTTTAGCAACTCAGAAATTTGCATTAGAGATACCTAAACCAAGTTATGACAATGATGGGCGAGCTTATGTGACAACATACGAATGTCTAAGAAAGAAGGCTAGAGGCGATGTCACTATAAAATCACCAGGGACTGGTAAAATTACTATAAATGGTAAAGATATCACGTATTTTGATGATGTTCAGCCGAGAGAACAAGTTATATTTCCCCTTATTTTCACTGGAATGCAAGATAGAGTTGATGTAGAATGCAATGTAGAAGGGGGTGGCCCGTCAGGACAAGCTGGGGCTTTAAGATGGGGAATAGCTTGGGGACTTCGCAGTTTTGTGGAACAAGACATGTTGCAGAAACTGCAACTAGCTGGCTTGCTGACTAGAGACTTCAGGAGACGTGAACGTAAGAAACCTGGACAACCAGGCGCAAGAAAGAAGGCTACATGGAAAAAGCGTTAATTTATACCATAGTTATGTTGTATAGAAAATAAATGAATTAGTCAAAAATTTATACATTTTATTTTTAACGAAAATAGGTATATTTAGGCATTTAATTTCTTTTATTAAAACTTTTCTTCATTGTTTTCTTCCTACCACCAATCTTCTTGCGGAACATTTGGTTCTTTCTGTCATTGTTATAGATTCGTTTTTTCATTATTGATTTTAATTCTCTTCTTTCTTTTGGAGCTTCAGTCTCAGCTGTGCTGTTGAAAAAGGCTAGGCCATCTGAAAGAGACAATAATTTTGGACTGAGAAAAGAAGTCTTGATAACTATTTTCGAAAAAGGACTACCTTTTAGTTTAAACTACAGACCCTAAAGTTTAAATTCTGTAGATGAAACTCCACAGATGTTTTTATAGTTTTTAAAGAGTCTGCTTCTTTCTTCGTGCTGCTACCCACGGAAAGAGATGAAGTATTCTATGTCGAAATGTGGGTACATTGCCTTATGTATGAGGATATCAATTTCATCTGACCCCGCAGCGATACTCATTTCATTTACGATAGACGTAAAATATAGTCAGCGCTACAGCGGTTTTTTATGTATATTTTGCGTTAAAGGAACATGGAATTTGGATAATATTTTTTAATATAGTCATCATCCAAGTGATGTTGATGATGGATGATGATGAGTCATCTATTACTATTATAAAGCGGAAGAGTTTGTTTGTTTGAACGCGCTAATCTCAGGAACCACTGGTCCGATTTGAAAAATTATTTCGGTGTTGGATAGTCCATTTATTGAGGAAGGCTATAGGCTACTTTTGATCCCTATATTCCCACGGGATCGGGACTTATGCGGGTGAAACCGCGGGGAGCTGCTAGTCATTTAATATTTTTGGAAATAGTCAAATTATAATTTGTAATGTGCAAGTTCAATATTTGAGAAATCTATTATTTTACCTTTAAGTCGTTGATCTTCTGTTACAAAGAACAGACTTTCTTTCCACACAGCTTTATTTTCAACTGCGGTATCAGTTTGAGCCGGCATTGTGTCTTCAACTTCATCTTCTGAATCGGAAGAATCGTAAACAAATGGATTCTTTTCTCTGGGCTCTAAAGGGTTTTTTACTTTAGGTTTTTTCGTCTTTTCTAGTGATATGTAGGCAGAAGCAGCACTATCTTCTTTAGTTTCTGAAATAATGTTAAGTAGGTTTAATTATCATAAAACTTTTTAGGGTTTTCCGTATGAAAAGTGTAAAAACGGGACCCTATATCTAACTTTACTTTCGGACTTTACTGTCGGTCTGTCTGTCTGTCACAGGTGATGTATTTCTGTTGCCGCTATAATAACAAACATAAACAAGAACGTGTCCCACGTTCTTGTTTATGTGTGTAAATCCTATGTATGATTTGATACATGATGGATGAATGATGAGATGACGTAACTTTAATTTTA
This sequence comes from Idaea biselata, assembly GCA_958496205.1. Classification (NCBI taxonomy): domain Eukaryota; kingdom Metazoa; phylum Arthropoda; class Insecta; order Lepidoptera; family Geometridae; genus Idaea; species Idaea biselata. The sequence goes on from OY292395.1 coordinate 19,573,230, forward strand.
AACGCAACGTTAGCGCGATTTATTTTCACCACTGGCGCCATCTAGTGATATACTGGCTTCAGTGGTAAAAATAAATACGTACTAATATTGCATTCACGGAATTAGCTTGGTACAGTTTTCATTTTACCCATTTGTGTAAGTGGTATGGAACCCTTTGTGCGCGAGTCCGACTAGCACTTTGCTTGTTTTAAAACTAAGTGTATGCATTTTAATCACATTAATTAGGTAGATAAGTATAAAAGAAAATATGTACCATCTTCTATGTTTTCTGAATTTCCAAACAAACTTCTTAAACTGAACTGGGTAGGTTGTGCAATTGCTTCTTTTAATGTATCACTGACTTTATAGAATTGCTCCTTTGAAACTTCTGGCCTCACTTCTTCAGGTTTAGGTTCATCAATAGGCGTGGGTATGGGTTCCATTTTGTCTTTGGATTTTTTCTTTGATTTTTTCGGTTCCTGTCTCTCTTCAACAGGCGCTAGGAATTTGGCATGTTCAGGTTGGCTGGGGTCAAATCTTAACATTCCTAATTTAGGCCTAGAATAAGAATATTTAAATTTATTATAGAGTCAAAGCATTGTTTCGGAAAGTTTTTACCAATACCTACACACCCTCCAAATGTCATGTCTCTAGGACCAGCGGTTTGGGCTCTGCATTGATATATAGATCAGTCAGGATATTGAATTTTGTATATATAGATTATTTCACCCGCGTAAGTCCGGATCCGGTGAGAATATCGGGATCAAAAGTGTTATGACTATGTTACTCCTCGATAATGTAGCTTTCTTTCGGTGAAAGAATTTTTGAATGTGGTCTAGTAGTTTTTGAGTTTTATCATTACAAACATACAGACACACAAATACAAATCTTTCCACTTTATAATATTAGTGTAGATATAAATAGATAACTCTTACTTCTTTTTGCTATCTTTTTCGTCCTCTGGCAATTTACGTTTCAATGTTACACCCAAGACATTTTGCAATATATCCAATTGTTTAGATTTCTCATCTGTTTGTTCTAGTTCAATTTCATCATCATCTTTTTCATTATCCGATTTTTCTTCATCAACAAATCTTTCATCTAAGACGAAGCGTCTATCCGATTTGTACCTTGATTGTAAATCTAAAACCTAATGGAATAGAAGTGAAAATTTGTACTATACTTTGTATATTAAATCAGCACAATATGTCTAATAAAACTAATAAAGGAAAACTATGATTTTTCCTTTTCTTTATCGTGCTTCCTAACTACCCTGGATAAGCTAGTTCAGGGAGACCATCCTACGACATTTATTCGTAATTTATCTGTAGTAAGAATTACAAACTTTATGTGGATGTGTCACAAAATAGTATCCACATAAAGTTGCTTGATTATTTTTTAGATATACTTATATTTAAAGTTTGTCGTACTTCATGGTATAGCTAGACTGCTAATCCAGGCTAGTTAGTTAATCCGAAGACGAATGCCACAAGTATCAGTACCTTTTGCCCTTTTTTGCCTTCAAATTGTTTTTTGATTTCAAAGTTAACTTCATTATCGCTATCTTCATCATCATCATTAAACAGTGTATTTCTATTTGATGATTGAATCTGAACATGACCGTTCACATTAGGGGAGACTGGTTCATCGTCAGAGAACAATAGTTTCTTGTTTTGTACTTTATCCTGAAAATAAATGACATATTAATTTAATTATTTTCTTAAAAACATATGCAATTTACATACTGGATGCGCCTTGCGGTTACTTCTGCATTAGTACGTAAGTTGCACCAAAATCGGTTTGACAGTTTTTATATAACTTGGCAGAAACTATTATACAAACACCATACTATGCCTGAATCACAAGCTTAATTTAGTTTCTGCAAAGACCCCAAAGTATCTTCTGAAACCTTTTTTTATTGTAATAAGAATTACCTATGAAAACTACAATAATATTAATGTTACAACTTAACCTTTTTTTAGTATCCATTTTAATTTTCATCAAGAAACATATGCATGGACGGAATAATTGAAGCGATGAACTGAATATAGAACTGGCTTGTTTGTTTTTGTTTGTGAAGATTGTAAATGCTGAAATATAATTTTTGTGGACTTCATCTTTTATTGTATATTATATTTCTTTTTAATTTGTATGTAGCTCAAGGCTATTTTATCTAGTTTTTTTTAAGGCAAAATAACTATAAAAAAAATTTAACTTGCTGCGAGGCTTGACTTGAACTCGCGTCTTTGGGTCGGTACTACCTACCCAAAGACGCGAGTGCATGCGTATTTATCCTTAAAAAAATCTATTGTATATTATTTATAATTATGAAGTACTAGCAGTGCCCCGCGGTTTCACCCGCGTAAGTCCCGTTCCCGTAGGAATAGTTAGTTCTCGTCACCATCACTATCAATAGTAAACAGCGCAACATGGCGCAGATCAAATAGGCACAGAATTCAGAACCCTGTCCAGCGACTTGTACCGTGGAGGTCAGTGGTTGCAACATATGTACTTACATTTTTAATATCGCGATATCTTTTTAATGAAATGTCCGAATTGAATCATTCAAAAGGTTCTAGGAAGGTATTGAATTCGTCTTGAATATGAAGTAATTTATTTTGATAAGGATTAATACCAAGGTACAAAATAAAAGGTTATTAAAGCGACGGCTTTTTAATTATTACAAAAAATAACAAAAACACTTATTGTGAGATAACTACAACAGTTAGACATATGGTGTCGCGATGTTTTTTGTAGACAATCACATGTTCTACAAAGCTGTAGTACATAGTTTTGTTCTTTAACCAATAGTTTTCGCAGCGCACGCGATGTAAATAATTTTTGGGTAATATTTTTCAGCGTTACATTATTGGACTTTTAATAAGGATCCCTATTTTTATTGAAAATATAATATAGCCTATAATAGCCTTCCTCAATAAATGGACTATCCAACACTGAAAGATTTTTTGAAATTGGACCAGTGGTTCCTGAGATTAGCGCGTTCAAACAAACAAACAATCAAACAAACTCTTCCGCTTTATAATATCAGTATAGAAGTATAGATATAGATAATCTGTATACCTATGTTAATTGTTTATTCTAGATTATTTAGGTACATATTTTTTTGTGCAATAAACATTAAAATGAGCTAAGCTTACTTAGGGAATGCAGTGGAACCCTTGCTTTGGAAGGGTGTGTTCCTGCATTATCTAGGGAAGATCATGAGTTTCTTGTTGGACTTCAGTTTCAGATATTACATTCAACAATCATCTTATCTTTACCTCTCTATTAATATAAGTAAGGATTATACTTACAATTCCAGTTAGTCCAGTTTTGATAATAGTTTGTTTTTGTTTAAACTCCTGCCTTTTCATCTTCAAAGATTCTAATCTTTTCATCTCAGAGTCCATTTTCTTTTTGTCAAATGCATGAGGAAAATCATTACTATCTTTTTTCATTATTTTTGTTGGCAATTGTCTATTGTTTGTTGGTTCTGGAGACTTTTGAGGTGAAGCTTCATGTTGTGTATAAGATTGCCTTTTAAGAGGGTTTACTTTGTCACTGATTTTTATACCGAAATTAGTTGGTGGGGAATAAGTTTCAGTTGGTGGGACATAAGTTTTAGTTGGCTGGACATAAGTTTTAGTTGGTGGGACATAAGTTTTTTCATTCTCGACCTAGAAAACAGAGTAGATAAAAATATATTTTTTATTTAAGGCAGGCAAAGATTTCATAAGCTTTCTCAGTAGCTTTCATAAGTCTTAGAGGATTGATGGTGGATATTTTATTTATTTATATTTAAAACTAGCTGACCCGACAGACGTTGTCCTGTCGTTCAGTATAAAAAAATAAAATTCATCAAAATCGGTTTAGCATTTTTTCTTTCATAAGAACCTTCTCCTGACAATAGCAAACACAACAAAAAAAGAATTATCGAAATCGGTCCAGCCGTTCACGCGTGATGTCGTGACAACGGCAAACGTTTCATTTTTATATATAAGAAGATATGTAATTAAAATGAATTCATTCATAAACAAACATAAATAATAGTAACTTGTAACATACTTTATGACTCTCTTTAGGGGATTTATGGGTGTCCTTGTTCTGTGCCTGTTGCCTTTCACGCTGGAGTCGCTCAAGGAAGCTCTCTCGGGCTCTGGTAACATATAGCCTGTTGCCATTGAAGTCTTGAGATGAAAAGTGCTTTATGCCTGGAGAAAAGGATTTTTTATAATTTCTTTATTTTAGTTTAGTGGTGTGGCTCAAGTAGATTTTAGGTCGTCTTTGGGCCTATAATTTTTCTAAAGCATAGAGGAGCTCAAGATAATGTTTTTGCCACAGACTTTGGTCACTCATTGAAGGAATTACTATGCTGGGTGTTATTTAACCCACACAACTTTACAATCATCCATACAACTACACAAGATCAGCGAACACAATTAAGTTATTGAGCTAGGTTGCACTTTAGAATCCTACGTCACGATTTTGGGCGTAGGGAGGGGTGGGGGGAGGGGGGGAGTGTTGTACAACCCCCCTAACATCTTGCCCCCCTTGAGCAGATGCGTAATTTAAAAAATACCATAAATATAATAATAAACTTGGATGTTATAATTTTGCTAAAATTTGAATATGTGTGGGCTCCAGCGCGACGCAAGGGCTGTAGCAGCAGCCCCTCAGCCCTTGCGTGACAAAACGCAGCACCAGACACTCACCTTTGTAGCTTTGGCAGCAGTTTAGTCTTCGCAGCATAGTTTTATTTATGGATAGAATTAGGCGCTTTGGCGACCGCTGCCGCGGCACGCTCGCTTCGCGCGCTCGCCAAAGCGCTGCGCGTAATCAAGTTCGGGGTGATCCGTATATTTTTTTCGAAGTTCAAGTAAAAATGTATGAAAAATTTTATTTTCATTGCTCAACATAAAACTAGCTATAATGGTTAGCCCTGTTTCTCCTCTATCTCCTACAAGTCTTTTTTTATACAAATTCGTGACGTAGGATTCTAAAGTGCACCCTTGAGCTATTCTAGTACTTAAAGGCACCTAGCCTACCAATTTATATTAATATTATAATAGAGGTACATGTAAATATGTATGTTGGTGGTAACACGGGCCACGTTTTATTGGAAATTGTGCGGGTGTAATCGCGGGATGAAGTTATATACAGTAAATCTCGTACAAAACCAGTGAAAAAATGAAAACACAATGATGCAGAGCAAAATGTGTTTATATGTTTATCTGATTAAGTCACAACGAAACAATAAATCTTTATTTAATTTAATTTTACCGGATCTCAAGGCAAGGTAAAATACGCGGTACTTACATGATTCAACATTATGATTTGTTGCTGACAGGGTTACGAAAGCGAATTTAGAACTTTCTTCATTCCCAGGTTTGTTTTTCAGGTCTACGAGTGCTATATCACCGTAAGCTCCAAAAGCTGTGTGCAAATCTTCTTCTTTTGTATCTTTTGATAGATTTCCAACAAATAATCGTGTACCCATTTCTCTAATTTAGTTATTTTAGTTTAATAAAACATTGATTTCATCGTTAAATCAAAACATTGGATTTAAGGTTAGTTTTTATATGTCAAGCAAACGTGGCGTTGACATTGACATAATAATAAAATAGTGAAACTTTTTTTTTATCTTTTGGTCTGAGACCGATATAGCCAATTTGGTACAACCAGAGTCAAGTTCTTGTTTAATCTTTCAAGTTTGGCTATGACTTTCGGCGGGAAAGCGGCGACAACATGTCGTGCTCCAAGTTTATTTTCGTTAAACTATGTTGTAAACTCGGTTGAATTGTGTAATTTTGGTGGAATCTTATTCAATTTAGTTCCGTGAATGTGCACAAGTGTAGTGAAAACAAAATTGAGTGTTAAACATGGACTTTCCGTTGTTTCGCGCCGAAGCTCCTTGAAGGTTTTGGTAAAGTTGCCACCGCTTTACCATAGCCCCTGACTTGAAACTATAGGCCGATCGGGCTAATTTCATGCAAAATACTTGATACTGGCAAGATGTACAAGATGTACGACGCCAAAACTATATTATGAAGAAACTTGAAATATTCTAAAACTTGACCCTGGCTATTCCAAATTGGCCATATCGGTCTCAGACCGAAATAAATAAAAAAAAGTTTGGCTATGGTTTTTTGGCGTCGTATATCTTGTACATCTTGCCAGTATCAAGTATTTTGCCTGAAATTAGGAGGAACACTAACTTTTTATCCAGGCAGAGGGCGCGACTCGATTAATCTTAGGTTTGAATTAAGAACTGTCAAACATGTGTTTTTTACAACTCTCGGCGCCAAATTGGCCATATCGGTCTGAGACCGAAAGAATAAAAAAAAACTCGGCGTTTCCATTGGTGGAGGACCATCATCGAAAAAAATAAAAGATCATCCGATGCCAGCGCCTCTGCAAACAGCTTTGCGCGTGGCACCCCATTGGCCCGATCGGGCTCAATGTTTTCACGAATGGAGCTATATTAAAGCAGTGGCAACTTTACTACTTTCACATAACTTCGAAGGAGCTTTGGAGACAACGAAGAAAGTCCATGTTTAACACTCAATTTTATTTTCTCTACACTTATGCACATTCACGGAATTAAATTGATGAGATTCCACCAAAATTACACAATTTACAACATAGTTCCATGAAAATAAAATTGGTGCACGACATGTTGTCTGTGCGATCCCGCCAAAACTCAAACGAAGCTTATAATAATATGCTACTCGACGTTAGGTGACAGCACCTCTGCAATGAGTTTTTAACCCGGATCCGGATTGGATTTTGCGAACGCGAACAACCGGCCGCGAATTTCATTTATTATTCGGACTATGTACCAACTACTAAGTAAACTGTGCTATATGTACCGATAAACTTGATTATTTCGTACTTTATGACTATGGTAGGTAGCCAACCCATCCATGAAGTAGAGATACAAATAATTTATTGGTAGTACCTACACATTTTAATTTTACACGGCTGGGAGTAACCGATAGAAATAAGTTGAAATAACAAACGTTCATTATATTAATCTTATGTATTTTTCAGAAAAAACTAATAGGTATTTACACATCAGACAGAGAAGGCACGGATACAGTAAAGTAAATGTATAAATTAATAAATATTGCACGATAGCGGGCATTGCGCCATCTAGCTCCGTAATTTCGATATAGTATGTTTAGATACGCAGGCTCAGTTTCTTTAATATATCTACGTAAAAGTCAAAAGTTTTATGCTCGAAGACGTCACTCAGCTGTAGCTTTTACTGCTACAGATTAATAAAGAAAGTGGCCGTTAAGGGGAAAGTCTACGTAATATTTTCTCCATACAAACTTTACAAACGTAGTCGACTGTTTCCTCTCTGGATAAAGACATTAGATTTTTTTTTATTGTTATTTTATTTAGAAAATAAAAGAATGCCATGGTCATGGCAGTTATAGGATTTAATGGCATAAACATTTGCTCTAAAGTCTTTATCTAGGGAGGAAACAGCCGTTTTTCTATCCAGAGTCACAGAGATGTATGGTCTTTGGCGAACGCAATTGTGACACTATCTCTACTGCATCAGAATAAATAATGAAACATACTTTGTTTTTTAATTGTAGACTACGAATAAACACAATATCTTCCTGAAGAAAAAATGTCAAATACATTAAAAAACGAAGTATAGTTAGCTAAGTAGTTTATATAAGTACATAAGAAATGATAAGAATACAGTTTCATTTAGCTGTCATTTAAAGTTTATGTCTAATTGTAACTTTATTAACTATACTTCTGTGGTTAACTTCTTGTGTGATTTTAAAAATGTTTTTTCAAGTCATTAATTAAAAACTTGTAGGAATATGTGAATTTACGTTTAGACGAATTAAAACTTGATTTAAGCTTACATCTGTCAAAATGTTTTCACTACGTTACGGCTACGTTGCAAAGTCTCTTGAGATTTTTTAATTTCTGTGTAAGTGTGTATTGGCAAAACCAATATTAAGTCAAAAATGTTAGGGTAAAAAAACTACAAGCAACAACAATCTTTTGCATAATTTAGTTGATATTTTTTAACAAATTAAGTACACAAGCTTACACACATAGGACATACTCAATACATAGAAATGAATAACATAAAATTACCCTAAGGTCAGTGCAAACGACGGACTTTTTGTCTGCCAAGAATGTACAATAAGTTAAATAAATTGAGTTTGTTTCATTTATCTTTTTACCCGACTGCGGTGAAGCCAAAATCCCCACCGGGTATTGAATTTGGCGGTCTATGTATGTAAGTTTCACCGTTGCGTCTTATTATTGGTTGACAAAATGTCCGTCGTCTGCACAGGTCGTTATATATTTTTATAAAATATTGGAATGATGTATTCTACTTAAATATAAATGACAATTTAAATGCTACAGTTAGACTAGTTATACATTGTGCACACACAAATCCATGAGTGCATTTACAAAATACAATTAGGTAGTTATTTTTACAAACAATCTACAATAATGTGTAACAAGTTCAGTGTTTTGTGTTAAAACGGCAGATTACATTTTGCTTCTTTTCTAGTTTGAATTTGGAACTTGGGGTTATAATTAGAGATGGGCCGACT